>OZ024855.1:59143867-59158867 GCA_964017155.1 Oasisia sp. SBJ-2009 | reverse complement strand
CAGCTCGTCTTTCTAAACTAAACATTATGAATTATGAGAACATAATCCGTACGCCAGATGAAATAAGAGCGCCCAGTCGACTGTTCATACACGGAGCCAGTGATCTCTGACGCCAGAAACCTGAAGGCGATTCTAGACGCACCAGATACTGTGCGTATTGTTCTGTGCCTGTCCTGGAAAGGTTACCCCTGGGCGTTGGCGCTCGGCACGGACAGACGCCGTCTCCCTCGTGGCCTCGGCAGCCTCCGGCCTTCGCCGTATCGGGTGACATAACGGGGGAGTCTATCTGATGAAACTAGGCGCATCAGTCACTGCATCTCCGGTCAGCCTCGTCGCCCTTTCCTTCGTCCTGTCGGTGGTTCTCAGTGAGGATCCGATGACGGCCTAGTCTCGCTTAATCGACTCTCGCTCGACTGCGTAACTTCGCCGAGAAGATAGTCTGGTCACTTGAATGTTATACATGTAATATGCTGCCACCTAACGGAGCCTGGGTAATCGAGGCTAGTCGATCATGCCATATTTTTTTGCATCATAAACAAATGCAAATGTGTACCTGAATATCAGTATTTGTGTTTTAATAGTTTTATACTACACAACCAGCATATCTAAATTCAATGCTAACTCCAACAAGAAATTCCAGACAGCTACGCTCAACCAGTAGTAACCCTCTTTACATCCCTCGGGTGAAAACGAAAGCCGGCACCCGAGCTTTCTCGGTTGCCGCACCAACGGTGTGGAATTCGCTTCCTGCCAGTGTTAAATCACAAGGTAATATAGTTTCATTCCGCCGACATCTAAAAACCTATCTCTTTAATGCTGCCTATCCTCCTTAGCCTCCTAGCTTTTCCATCCATCCGTTGACGACTCACGCATTGCTTTCGATTATGAGATTGATTAATCCCCTGGTTTTGTCGCGCCACTGAGCTTGATTTTCGAGGATATTGGCGCAAAAGAAGTTACTATTATTATTATTATTATTATACTATATAGTATTGTCTGATAAAAAACGGTATCATTGTTTAATTTGTTATTTCAAATTCTGCCTAAGAACCAATTAGCGGCTCTACCCTATTCTGGAGTAAGACCGCCCCGGTGGTAACATCGGCAGAGCAATTTAACTACCAGGCGGTTTTTAGGGGCTGAGTAATCGAGGCTAGTATCGGCCGGAAACTGCTTCCGATGTGCACGAAGTTATTCAGTATTTATTGCATTATTTTGTTTTAGCGGGCGGGTTTAGCAAGTCTGATATATTACTGAGACCGAAAAATAGCTAACTGCGGTCGTTATCCGGCGAGGGTCCTTTTTCTGGGACATACGAAATTACGAATGTAGTCAGACTAATAATCGAAAATTTAGCATTGCAGACGCATTCATAAAGTCATGTAGTCTCTCTCCAATAACAGGGTGCATTTGTTAATGGAACAGGACGTGTCCGGTTTCAACCGAAATATTTGTGCACGCATACAATTAAGATGGCGGTCGCGATGAGGTCTAATCCGCAGTGATTACTTATTTCTCGTGCAAAATGACAGACGTTTATTTGCATTGTGATAGCACCGACATGAAATGACAACGACGCCAGAGGACGTATGTGTCGATCGCAGCCAATTAAAATAACTAAGCTATAGAAGATTTGCAATCGCCCCCTTTTGTTATTCTAGAAGGCTGGCGTAAACGTATTTGACATGTCTGTGATACTTTGTCTGAGTTCTTGCTTAAATTCACCACTGTCTCCTTTATAAACTGGCGCGTTTATCAAATGTCATTTGTTAAACTGATTAATATATCGCACAAGAACGAACGTAGATAATCGTTAATCTATGCGGTAGCATTGCCTTGCCTTGCCTTGCCTTGCCTTGCCTTGCCTTGCCTTGCCTTGCCTTGCCTTGCCTTGCCTTGCCTTGCCTTGCCTTGCCTTGCCTTGCCTTGCCTTGCCTTGCCTTGCCTTGCCTTGCCTTGCCTTGCCTTGCCTTGCGGTAAATCCTCGAAAGTGCGTTATTTTAGCAGTTTAAATGCACCCTCCTACACACACCTAAATGTTATATCATTAGAAAGGCCTGCATCTACCAGTCATCATTCTTATTGATTCACGATACAGCACTATGTTGTCAATTATCTTGGAGATAATATATTGCGCTTTCCAGCAGTATGGCTTGGCCATTTTCTGTTAATATAAAATAGCTACTTGGCCATTTTAATATCGAGAAGTTTTCAAAATCGTCCAATTTCTAAAATTGATCGATGTATGGTGACCTTGTTTGACCTCGGATTAACGCTGACTGCACGACTTGGTAACTCTACGACAGGCCTAGTCATGACGGGGAGATGTAGGGCTTTCCAATGGTATAACACATTTAGGTGTGTATGGGGGGGGGGGGCATTTAAATCGGTCTGTTATGTGGTTCTGTCGCTCGCCTATATAATACCCTCAAAATGCATACCCTCAAAATGTCGAAAGTGGGTTCTTGGCGGAATTAATCAGCAAAATCATCAATCTTTTAATATATCCATAATAGATACCATGAAATAGTGTTGAAAGGGGTAATAATGAGCATTTTAATGCAAGCCCCTCATTAATTTCAAAGCTAATTAGTCTAAAATAAAGCCGTTTTTAGGCTAATTTAGCGCACTATCCTGCACCCAAATAATTACTGAACGTATAAATGTCCTACTTCCTGCGAGACAAATGTAGCCATACGTATTAGCTGCTATATAACATAAAAATGAATCAAATCAGTCGAGAACTTTTATTGTTATGATTGTTTTCAACATCGGGTAGGCCATTTTAGGCTACTACATTGGCCTCCGGCGCAAACCCCCGGCGCGAGCGGTGAAATATTGCGCTGACAAAATGGTCGATTTTTTATACTTTCACATATTATGAGTATATACCATCTCTAGGTCTATGCAAAATTTCAGGACAATTGGAGTATTATAAAGATGTGGTTGCTATGGTAATGTTCCACGATATCACTTTTACGACCGATCACTTTAAAAACTCATTTTCTCGGAAGTGACATTCCACAAACTTATGCACTTGAAGTGGAATATCTTCGCCCAAGCACAAGATAGAGTGTTCATCTTGGTATCATTTTAAAGCTCTTCATCTCCTCTAATTGAATCAATAATAATATGGAATTGTCAACTTGCCGACAAAAGCCTGGTTTTGGCATGCCGCGTCATGATAACGAAGTAGCTGAAGGCGTAACAGTACACACTTGTATTGTAAGACAGTAAGAGGGCCTAACGTAATGTATGCGATATGTGGCTGTATGTGTAATTTAGCATTCATTAATTAACTAGTCTTTATATTTACGAGTAGCGAGTTGGCTTAAACAGATTATGCGCTGTCGTGGTCTTTTGTGTCTTCGTCGTCGTTTGTTGGTGCCACGAGATTGGCACGTGCAACACAAACATTCCATCGTGGTGGCTTCCGCAAACCGCGGGCTGACATCTCCATGACGTCCGATATGTGACTGTTGTTTTGCTCTATCATTAATACGAACTTTGTAGGCGCGGCAGGATATTCGTATTTAACGTATTGTATCGACTCGTCTGGACCTGCACGTTGGCCAGCGTGGAGAGACGTATGAATATCAATTACGCGGCGGGGGTGGGTGGGACCGTCTCTGAAAGCAAATATTGTCGTTGGCGCGTTGTTTGCGCAGCGTCCACTGGTGCACAGCATTGTTTGGGACATAGCTGTACGTAGATGTCGGTTGTTCAGTGTGGTCGATGTTGGTCGGGCTGGCTGGTCGGCTCATCGCGGTATCTCGTCTACTCTTGCAGGCAGCTGCTGTTGCTGCGAACACAGACGCGTCGAAGGGGTGTTGATAGAAACTCGGCCAACGACGCTTTCTGACCAGGTGAAGTTGTTAGTCCAGCTACGCAGTTCCAGATGCCCGCGCGCATGCGTTCATGTGTAACTTGTATCTCGCGTTAGTGGTGATTGATTTCGCTACGTGATCTCTTTGCTTTGACACGGTTGTTGAATACGACTCGGACGCCATGGGACGCTTTAGAAACGACAGTATAATAGTTACGACTAACCTGCCGCGTCTGTGGAAACGTTTTATTATAACCAATTCTGATCGTTTGCAGCGAAGCAAAATAAATTCTATTTAAACACTCTAAACTCTCAGATGTAAATAAAACAAAACCTAACGTCACTTTAAAATCAATTCAATTAGGCCTCGTATTTATACCAGAACGTTACGCAATTGGTTTCAGCAGTTCTTTTGGACAATTACGCATCGTATTGTTGGTGTTCAAATGTGCTCAGTGTTAATAATTTCAAACAACTTCTAAAACAACTAGTTCAATAGTCTCGTTTAAGACTCGCTCAGCGAAAAATCGAAACTTGTACTTGGATTATATCCGCGGTGTTGACACTATATTGCAGGCTGTAAATCAGAACCCATAATGCGGTGCGACCTGTGCAACAATGCGTCACTTATCGGTGCCTTCTGCCCTGATTCAGGGTGGTCCAACTGACACAATATATATCATTGAGACGCGAATTATCGCCGTCAAATTATTTCATTTGGAATACACACGTCGTATGTCGTGTCAATGACCAGTGTTCATGTTCATATCGAATACATGGCACGCACTCACACACGCCGCCATAGTTTCGCTTTTGCCCACAATATCACATTCACTAGTAGTTTCAAATCGTTAACCCACACATGATGTGAACAGTACAAGTACGCCATTTTGTTAGACATTAGTTTAAATATTGCGTATGCATAGAGTTTATAAACATTCATTATTAGACTTATGTACTAGTTGTGTATTTGTACTCCACGTTTTCATATTGTCAATCGCCACGAAAATGTTTGGATTTGGCGCTATAGTTATTATTCTTAATATTGTTATTATTATTTATTAATTACCATATATAGTTGTGCAGGACTATTCTTGAAAAATGTCGTGTTTTTAGAAGCAATGTAACTTAATAAAATCAGAATCACACATGACCTCCTTTGCCGAATGTGGAACAAACATTATTATTTGTGTTATAGATCATTGTATAGGTTTAACGCCCTGACAGGCTAAAGACAAACAGTAAAATCGCCTAAGGTGTAATGTCTACATGACCCTGTTGTTCCGATGCTAAGGCCACCAAGTGCTATCAGTAGTTTAACCGGGCTATAGTATAATCCCCGCCCACATTTGTGCCGGCGCAAATGTAAAGCAAGGTTTACTATTTATATTACTTACGCAGAAACACTAATATACCCGGTACCACTTTGCGGCAAAGATCGCCAGCTCCCACAATAAACATTGTTTCGTGCATTTTAAAGGGATTCTCCAGTCAGTGAGAGGTTCACAGTATTAACTTACATATGTATACTATACTGATTGTACCTAGTAATTGTGCACAAAGATCGTTAATCAACAATTAGTCATAGATTAATGGTATCAAAAACATGCTATTTTAGATTTAGGGCGCTGCCAACTTGAGACTTATGCCCCAGTGACGTAAGCCAAATAGTTCATGTCACTGGCGCAACGTTGAAAAAGGCAAGGATTGGCGGAATCTTCGCTACTAATTGTGATAGTGACGTAAGCAATCCGCGACGTACTGGATACATCAAATACCACTGGACAAGTCTCAATCTTATTTAACAAATAAGAAATATATGCTGTTTGCAATTGGCACAACCTGGCATGCATTTCGTGAAGCACGCACGCACGCACGCACGCACACACACACATGCACATAAATACACGTGCATACATACGCACACACATGTAGACACGCACGCGCACACTCGCACGCACACACGCACTCACGCACACACGCACACACGCATACACACACGGCTTGATGTCATTAAGAGGCAGTGAAATAGGCTGTTTTATTTTATGATTCAGTAACACTGGGACATAGCGAACGGAATCACGTGATAGTACGTGTGCACAAAAAGAGAGACAGTAAACTCTTAGGTTCGTGGTGGTCACAGTCCGCTATGTCCTAATATTATATTCATGTGTCCATCGTCATATGATACTGTAGCTTCGTTTGTGCGTGCGTGCGTGCGTGCGTGCGTGCGTGCGTGCGTGCGTGCGTGTGTGTGTGTGTGTGTATTCAGATCCCTGGATTCAGATGTCCCTTTGTTGATAAATTCAGGTTGTTTGACGTAAAAACAAATGAGTCATGTTAAAGAACAACTATTTTAAACCTAATAAATTATATATCTCTGATTCTGGTCTATATAGCAGTGACAAAATGCGGATTAATTGAAGGGTTAATGTTATGGCCCCAAACTTGTATTTTGTCATATAATTGTGAATGTATACATGTCGCAACGTATGGCCAAATATACTTTATTAATCGTCCAGCGAAACCTAGTTGTTTGGAAGAAATGTTTCGTGTAAATCGCTTGGCAGTTAATCGTGAAATTGTATCGCAAAGCAGCAATGGTAAACGAATGGTCCCCATTGCCGAAAAACTGCAATGTTGTAACATTGTATCGTAGTGTCATCTGCCGCTAGATCTGGCAAATATTTAGAGTAAACAATGTAATTTTGGACACACCACGCAATCTTTCGCAAATGTCCTTATATAGCACGCATATACATAGATCGATAACACATCGGAAGCGACTCGGACATAGAAATCGGGGTGGGTTTCCTCTCAAAGTGACAAAACGACGAAATTTGACAACAAAATCGGCACATATATATTATATAATAAATTATACGTGACTGTCGTGAGCTACCATCTTTGACTTTGACTGTCTTTGTTTGCTTGAGCCAGAGAATACGGAGTTGATCAAGCTATAGAGCATTCTCATGATTTATAAGTTTTCTGCCCAAGGCTGAGAATGATTTCACGCTCAGAGAGGATTATTACTTCCGTGAGTACGGCTTTTTAATAATAATAATAATTTCTTATATAGCACCTTATCAAAGACAAAGTTATTGTTGTGGCCCGGCGCTTTACAATGATTCTTCCTGATTGAATTATAATAATAATAATAAATAAATAAAACGCTAATACAATACTATTTTGATAAGATATGCATATGCTATTAAAGACAATCATGTTCCCTTAAAATACCAACATAAATTAGCACACAACTAACGTTATAGTGTATTAAAATAATAATAAATAAATAAAATAGTATAAATATGTGTTCAATAAATAAAAAAAAGTAAAGATATGTAATAATTAATATAATAAATATATTAAAATAAATGGACGAATAGATGACTAATGAATTACGATCGTTGATTGTCAAAATAATAATCTGTGAACAGATGTGTCTTGACTTGAGTGCAACCTGAAACTTTTAACCTCGGATCCAGATAATGCATCGACTGGGCTGGATCTTAGCATGACCTTGTCCTTGACCTTGGGTCGGGATGAGACGGCAAGAAATATTGCAACACATTTACGTAAGATCTAGAATATACATTACATGTTTAGAAGGTGTTGCACTGTTCCATCACTACTCGACTCTGTCACATAAGACAGGTGTAGATCGTCGAGTGCGTGTACTGCTAAATTTTATTACGTTCGTTATTTCGGTCAAATTCGAAAGTTGAATACAATGGTGGACGAAATGATGACATGAAACCTCTGTTGACCTATCAACGTCATCACTTTCTAGCGCGCTGATTGGCTAGTAAGGCGCAACTCCTATGAACACGACGGTGAGGTTGAGACCTATCCTAACTTGGCTGAATCCGTCGACTCCATGACAAATCGTGCCTAGACTGCTGTTTTACTAGTTGGTGGACTAGTTGGCCAAGTAGTCTGTCTGCCAGTTGTCCGTGTAAACGGGCCTTAAGCGAAGTGCGAGCGTTTTCTCTGTGCTGCCAGCTACGGCACCCGTTCGTCGTCTAGGTGTCATGTCTGGTCCAGGCGGTGGGGCGTCCCATGGTCCTCCATGGCCCCAAACGACCCGGTGTGGCGCTTACATTTTCCCGGCGTTATAAACGTTCCGATTTTCTGCGCATGCGCGATATATGTAAAATCATCAATGTGCACCGAAAACACAAAGCATTTATGGTATACATATTACGGGTTGTTCGTTAGGATGTATATAACCGCTCAGCAAAGTTATTTGTCGCAAATTAAAACGAAGCAAACATGTTTTGAGGCATGTTTTGATAGCAGGCGTAAATCACGTGACTGTAGTGCGCCATAATCCGTGACAGTGATTTATGAAAAACGTAATATTTTATTGCATTGAACGACATTTTAAGAAACTCTTCACAGTAATCATCACAGGAGAGTTAATGAACAGCTCGTGGCATTTATACCGAAAATGTTTTGTTTTTCCGCTGGACATTGATGATTTTACATTTATTGCGCATGCGCAGAAACGTCAATCGGAACGTTTTTAACGACTGGAAAATGTAAGCGCGACACCGGTCGTTCGTTCTTAGTAGTTCCGTTGCGCTCATTCCTCACTATGTTCACATACTATTAGTTATTGTTGTCACTAGATGCTTCAACTTTTCCTTTCTCATGGTGCGCCCGATAAACCATTCCTCTCCGTCGCCCTATAACGCCGATCTCCACGTCGGGCTGATTGTTGCGCTGACCGGTTCCCTTCTGTTTTCAGTCGCCATTTCGATTCGTGACATGCGCACTTGACACCCACCCGCCATCATGTTCACGCCGAGCGCGCGCCTCTACCGGATCGACCAGGTGCCGGACCACTTCCGGGAGCAGTTCATCATTTCCGGTTACCGCCACCCGCGCAGCTCGCTGAAGCAGTGCGTGCGCAGCATCTTCGAGCCGACGAACGAGACGGCGAACTTCTGGACGCACTTC
Organism: Oasisia sp. SBJ-2009; assembly: GCA_964017155.1. Lineage (NCBI taxonomy): Eukaryota > Metazoa > Annelida > Polychaeta > Sabellida > Siboglinidae > Oasisia > Oasisia sp. SBJ-2009. Next base: position 59,150,073 of record OZ024855.1, on the reverse strand, counting down.
CTTCCCGCCGTCGTCTTCACGCGAGAGTTGTACGTGATGTCGCGAGAGCTCGACTTCGTGCGCGATCCGTACACGTACCCGATGCTCGCCTACCTGCTGTCAACGTGCCTCTTCCCGACGACGAGCTCGCTGGCGCACATCCTCAACACGATGTCGGACCGCGCGCGCCACATCTGCTTCTTCGTCGACTACCTCGGCATCAGCGTCTACAGCCTCGGCGTCGCCATCGCGTATCGCGCCTACAGCTTCCCCGAGTCGCTTCTCGGGACGCTCTTCGCCGACGTCTTCCTCGTCGTCGCCGGCGTCAACACGGTCTGCGCGCTCTTCATGTCGTGCGAGACGCGCTTCATGCGCACGGGTCTGTGGCAGAAGGTGTTCCGCGTCGCCGCCTTCTGCGTGCCGTACCTGTTCGACAGCCTGCCGCTCGCCTACCACATCGTCGTCGCCGACGGCGGCGGCGGGTCGCTGTACTTGCACAAGCTGCAGTTCGTCTTCGCCTTCGCCGCGTGCGCGCTCTACACGTCACACATCCCCGAGCGCTTCAGTCCCGGCCGCTTCGACATCGTCGGCCACAGCCACCAGCTGTTCCACATCTGCAGCGGCGTCGCCTCCTACTTCCAGATCCTCGGCGTCAAGCACGACCTGAAAGCGAGGCGCGGCCACCTGGTGGCCAACCGCCACGTGCTGTCGTTCGGCATGAGCATCGCGCTGATTGGCGGAGCGACGCTGCTCGGTCTGACGGTGTTGTGGGCCTACAGTAACCGGCTCGACCGGGTCATGTCTGCCGAGAAGCGCCGGACGCCGACGCCCAAGAAACCGGCGGCCATGATGGATGGCAAGACGGAGGTAGAAGTGACGAGAAGACGCATCGGAGATGGCAAGGACACAGACCGTTAGACTCAGTGCAGTGTACAGTGTACACCCGCAATTGAACGCACCTCGGTACTGCGGACACTCAGATCACAGGGCTTCCGGTTTAATGAGTTTCTGGATAGACAATTGGAATTTCGTCACCATGAACTGATGCCCGGATGCAGAGGAAATTATGGACGAAGGAGGTTCAACTCCGTAGACCCGGTAGAGAAGTCCGTGCTTATGTCTTTCTACTTCTAACTTGATATGCACGAATCACGAAGCATATCACGATGTTGACGTCGACAAGTCAACACAACGGATGGATCAAAACACCGGAAGTCGAAGTACGATTGTTGTAGTTGGCCGCCAGTATTAACTGCCACACGCTATGCGGCTACATTTGGGACATTTTTCGTTAGCAAGATGTTGAAACTTGCGGACAATGTTTCCTAAACACGGGCTGATTACCTGAGGTATTCTAGTATTAAGAACGAAAACTGAAGAACCCTTGCAATGTCGATGCAAGGAAATGTCTTGATTGAAGATCAGGTGCTAAGTAATCATATCATGTTACTATCGTTTTGGTTTACATCCACTTCGATGATACATACAGATGGTACAGAGGTGTGTAGTCTGATGACGGAACCAATGTCAATTGGAGCAAGCAATGTTATACGTGTTGTATTGTAAACTGCTTTCATTGTACTGTACGCTAGTTTTTTTTATTCTCACGTGACGTTCTAACGTGACATTCGGTCAGAAAGGAGGGATCGGCGGACCAGTTCGCAAACTCCCTATAACCGCAAGCCGTCATGGGGTGCCGAATACTGGGTTGGTCGTTACGACGTATCGCTATGAAAATATTACAATTTCACGAGGAACGCAATAATCAATGCACTATGAACAGCGAGGAGCTCAGAGCAAGTCATCGTGGGCTATTACTTAACGCATTTGGAAACTATGTTACATAGGTCGATTCCGTGATTCATATCATGTTAACAGGGATTATTCCCGTGGTATTGGCTGTGATTTTGAACCCTATTTTGGATTGTTAAAATTCGCGCATCACACACCGGTGGGGTGGGCGCGGGTTTGAATAAGTGCGAAAAATCTTGCCTTACTCTGGACTTTGTGAACGTGAAAACCACACCTAGCTCAATGCGGTGTCGAGTGGCCCTGTTAACCGTAAGTGATCCGACCGCATGCGTGGCCTTGATAGCGGGGTTAGTGGGACGACGTAAATATGCCTCGTTGACCGTTTGAACTAACGTTTACAAGCCACGTTTGGACCTGGGAATGTTTAGGTTGGCCGAATTGGCGGACATGCGCAAAGTGCATCTATTATTGGCAACGTCCTTGTAATCCGGTACAACCCGACCGGTTGTAGGTTATCGCACGAAAAGGTTATACGCAAAATTGTGTAAGACAAATCGTAGACAATCTGTCATTCGCAATTATATAACTCCACAGTACAAATGGACACTGGAGACCCGTGCATGAGCGAATTACATGCAGTTGTGGGTGTAACCGCACATATGCTAGCCATGCAATCATGTACATTGGTTATAGTTTATGCAAACATCGAGTCTAGAATGTCAACTTCTCTAATTTAGTATGTCTCTTATATATGTGGATTACTACGCCGATATATTGGTGAATTACATTGTACGTTACTTCATTAAGTTTGGTTGGGAAGCATTTAATCTATACAAGCCTGCTTACAGAGAAATATGAGCTAGGGTCGAATCTTGCACAGATGTTTGGTTATGTCTCACCTCCATGTCCTGTCTCTCAGCTAAAATATATTATGTTTCATTTGCTGGCTTTTCAGTCTTCGTATTCCAGTTGTTTTTTAATCATATTATACGTCGCAAGTGAATCGTGCTTTTTGTTTCTTGGTAAATGTTTACGCGGCACTTCAGAATACTTGTTAAAACACGCAGAATCAGCTTTCTATCACGTGGAGCACATATGCGGAGTGACAGTTATCGGTTTGAACAAGGTTCAGTACCAGGCCAATATTCATCAGGGTCGAAACGGTGTCTTTTAATTGTGACATGCGAAGAACATGTGAGTTAGTGGAAACGTTGGAACACGACATACGTGGTGTATGTTGCTGTTAGCCAGCGACACGTGCATAGGTCTACAACAACAGCTGATTTATCTCGATTTATAAATTGCCAGTTGTCACGTGTCCGATTAACATGTTCTTGTCTGAGTTGGCATGACCAATTGGTATTTGTCCAATTTAAATTTGTTGTCAGCCAATACATGACCAATTGTTATTTGTCAGATTGACATGTTATTGTCGGTGATGACATGACTAACTGTTGTATCGCATTGACCGCGTTATTTATCCGACCGATAGGTTGTGACCACAAATGTAATTTGCCCGATTCACTAGTAGTATGATCTGTTTTGAACAGTTGATTCCTGTCCGATTGATTAGTGTTTGTGTATTTATGTACGGCATGCTGCTATTTGTCAAATTGTGTTATTGTTGTTTGTGTTTAAATGACCAATGTTGTCTTGACCGACTCACTGCCTGCTGGTTGTTTTGTCTTTACGTGATTATCCGTCACTTGTCTTGTTGCCTGGCTGTTTTCGTATGTGTTTAAATGACCAATTGTAATTTGTCCAGTTGCCTGGATATTGTTTGTGTTTAAATGACCAATTGTAATTAGTTCGATTGAGTGGTTGCTGTTTGTGTTTAAATGACCAACTTATATTTATCCAGGAGCCTGGTTATTGTTTGTATTTAAATGACCAATTGTAATTAGTTTGAATGAGTGGTTATTGTTTGTGTTTAAATGACCAATTGTAGTTAGTTTGAATGAGTGGTTGCTGTTTGTGTTTAAATTACCAATTGTTATTTGTCCAGTTGCCTGGTTATTGTTTCTGTTTAAATGACCAATTAAGTGTCCGATTGACAGGTTGTTATTTGTTTTGAAATGACCAATTGTTACTTGTCCGACTAACTGGGTGTGTTTTTTGTGTTTAAATGACCAACTATTATTTGTCCGATTGACATGTTGTTGTTTGTGTTTAAATGACCAGTTGTTGCCTGTCCAATTACCTGGTTATTGGATGTTTCTAAAAGATAAATTGTAATTTTTCCGGTTGACTGGTTGTTGTTGTCAGCGTTGCCGAAAGAAGTGATAGTTATCCGAGTCGCCTGTTATGTTTATAATGTAGTTATTGTAATGTCATTTTGTACGTTTATATATTTGTAAATGAATTATATTTTGAATACATAATCCCAAGACATACGGAACTATGGGAAACAAAAACGTATATTGTAGTGTCATTCGGTTGATAACGTGTTAATACAATCTGAACATGTTGGTTTTTAAAGACCATTTAACCCCATTTCAGATTTGATTATATCTGGAGTATATCTCACCAAATCATGCGATTTGTCGTAATTGTGTAAATACTAGAAATTGGGAATTGTGTTGTTTCATTCCAAAATGTCATAATTTCTCGTTGCTGTGGCCACGTAGGCCAGTGCATATAGTGTACAATTGTGTCTACAGTGTACAACTGTGTCTACAATGTACGACGGCTGGTGTTTGTATAACCAAGATTTGTTTACACTGAAATAAAAATCACATATGAAGCAACAATAGGACGGGCTACAATTGTCATCATTACGGTAATATCCGGCATTATCACGTGATTAAGGCGAAGATAGTCTACCACATAAAACCAGTACGGTAGAAATCTTCAACATGAAAAAGACTATATATCAACTGGTCTGCCGTAAAATAGTTTTTACGTTTTAACCAAAAACGAATTAAAACATGTGCAAAACCGAACCAGTATGTCACAGGGGATACTTGGTAGGTTTTTTTTCTCGTGAAATTAGCATGAAACGCGAGGTGCAAAACAATCGGCATGAGCATGCAGCTTTAATGCTACCGCGAACGTAACACTGCCTGAGAGTTATAATTGATTCTTACGACGATTTCACTTTAAATAGACAGGTAATTAACCCAACGTATGTAAATACTTATGACTGAAAAAGATTCTTTCGTATTTCAAATTATAGTAAAAGAGATTCTTCGAAAATATGAAAAGTATTCAAAGGTATATTTTAGAACTATTTCATGTAATCCCATGCCTTCATATAGTCATAATTACGTTTTATTAATCAATAATGATCTTCATAGTATATATTAAAAAACCCTTTCGTGTACATTCCGCGTACGACAAATATTTAGTTTGGGCTCGACCCGAATATGGCATGGTTAGTACTTATTTATAAAACGTAACTCCAATGAAATTAAGGCATACCATTACATTAAGTAATTACATTAACAGCATTATATAATTACAAAGAGCTTAATGTATCAAATAAACCATTTGCATTATAATTTGGGACACGAAATACTCCCTTTCAAGTCCCAGAGAATCATTTTAAGTGGCTTTGTAAGTAAAAGAAATTACTATGATAATACAACATTGGATGAGTGTGGGTGGGAGGGTGGATGAGTGTGGGTGCATTTGGGATTTGTTGCTGTTGTTGAACTAATCCTTCAGTTTATTGCTTCACAGTGAACATAAAAAAATATGAATTCTGCTCTTTATTGAACTGCCCCTGTAAACGTGAATACAGTTGTTTTTTTATAATTATAATAAACAAGTTCCATTTATTTTATTAGAACGAACTGGGACCATATATTTACATACCCCCTGTAATTATGTTAGCAATCTTGTCACTTGATGACATAGATTGGTCTTCATGTCAATTTATCACGTCAATTTATTAGCTTTTATAAAATGTGTTTCTTGTATGAAATGTGGGTGGGTGCCATCGATTTCATACAACTGTTTTTGACTTATTGGTTATTGGAATTGTGTGTGTTTATTCCTACAAAGCCCCTAAGTATATATGTGTTTGTTTTTTATCTAAGCCCCAGTTCGTAGCTTATATAAAGGGTAATTGTGAAGGAAAGCGAAAGAACACAGAATATATGAGAGGAGATTCGTTCAATGTTCCCCCAAAGTTACACATATATTACAGAAGAGGTGCAGCACGTATAGACAGCGGGTGGTTTGTTTATAGCGGATGACTGCCAGCGGACCCGTGTTAGTGGTCCCTTGTTCTTCTCTCCGATCCCTTGCCGGGAGACCACTATGGAAGATAAACACCGAGATGGATGTAGGAGTAGATGAACTATCAGTGGAAACGGTGAAAACAAACGCAATGGTTGGAATCATCTCGCGGACCAGGTTCCTTAAAGCGTGCTTCTCGGCAGGAGACGGACCACCAGAGTGGGGCAGACGAGTGACTTTGCTGATGTGGAGGGGGAAACAAGATATCCATGATCCAAGAAGATAAAAAGGCG
>OZ024855.1:59098867-59138867 GCA_964017155.1 Oasisia sp. SBJ-2009 | reverse complement strand
AGCAGGAGGCCGAGCAGGGGCAGGAGGCCGAGCAGGAGCAGGAGGCCGAGCAGGAGCAAGAGGCCGAGCAGGAGCAGGAGGCCCAGCAGGAGCAAGAGGCCGAGCAGGAGCAGGAGGCCGAGCAGGAGCAAGAGGCCGAGCAGGAGCAGGAGGCCGAGCAGGAGCAGGAGGCCGAGCAGGAGCAAGAGGCCGAGCAGGAGCAGGAGGCCGAGCAGGAGCAAGAGGCCGAGCAGGAGCAAGAGGCCGAGCAGGAGCAGGAGGCCGAGCAGGAGCAGGAGGCCGAGCAGGAGCAGGAGGCCGAGCAGGAGCAGGAGGCCGAGCAGGAGCAGGAGGCCGAGCAGGAGCAGGAGGCCGAGCAGGAGCAGGAGGCCGAGCAGGAGCAGGAGGCCGAGCAGGAGCAGGAGGCCGAGCAGGAGCAGGAGGCCGAGCAGGAGCAGGAGGCCGAGCAGGAGCAGGAGGCCGAGCAGGGGCAGGAGGCCGAGCAGGAGCAGGAGGCCGAGCAGGAGCAAGAGGCCGAGCAGGAGCAGGAGGCCCAGCAGGAGCAAGAGGCCGAGCAGGAGCAGGAGGCCGAGCAGGAGCAGGAGGCCGAGCAGGAGGAAGAGGCCGAGCAGGAGCAGGAGGCCGAGCAGGAGCAAGAGGCCGAGCAGGAGCAGGAGGCCGAGCAGGAGCAGGAGGCCGAGCAGGAGCAAGAGGCCGAGCAGGAGCAGGAGGCCGAGCAGGAGCAAGAGGCCGAGCAGGAGCAAGAGGCCGAGCAGGAGCAGGAGGCCGAGCAGGAGCAGGAGGCCGAGCAGGAGCAGGAGGCCGAGCAGGAGCAGGAGGCCGAGCAGGAGCCTCAACAGCAGCAGTGTGCGGTGTGGGGGTGGTGCCGGAGGTGGCCACCAATATCCCTCCGATAAAGGACAAGGAGGATGAGCTGACAGAATGGGTCTCCACCCACGAGGAACTCTACGACCGCGGGCACCCGCACTACCACGTGCGGACACACAACGATGCCCTGTGTGCTGGGAATGCTCCCAGTACGTATAAAACGCTTTTATAACGCTTTTCGAACAGATCGCTTCTTCCTACAATACACGGCAAGCACACTATGAAGTCACCGAGACTCCTTCTCCGTGACACCTGAATACGGGCACGTCTTATTGAAACCAACTTTCCTAATATACATAGCCCTCTTTGTCATTCCACTGTCTCCGTAACTAACTTGGAACAAGTCGACTCAGTGAATCGAGTCACCGCCCTCTTTGCCTGAGATAGACGTACGGGACGATTGCATTTCTCCCCTCACGCCATCTTGACGTTCCATGCGCCGTTAGACAACAGTTCGTCGTGATCTCATGAAGCAGTAACAACAATCACGCTGCGGTCGGGAAATCATTTCTGACGCGCTTCCATTTGAGTCGCAACGGGCCGCGGCTCGTGACGTAATTCAGTGAAGAGACGGACGCCGCTTCCCGTGACAAATAGCCGTCTAAGTGCGGGCTGTCTCCAAGGGATACGGCGTTACATGCTCCATTTCTTCGTCGGTGCTTCTGCCGGCCGTCAGCGTGTCGTGAAAGAGGTACTCGGCTCCTCGGTAGCCTCGCCGACTCGACTGGAGCATGAAACGGCGAAACGTATTATTCGTTTTAGTGATTGTCGAGAGTCCGCGGTCCCGTCTGCACGTGTTGTGATAGCGGTTATGTTTCGGGTGTAAATAAGTCATAAGTTATAATCTATAGAAACGCGGTGATATGCGTATGTATGTGTATAGGTACACATGCGCACACAAGCATTCGTGCATATACTTACGCATGCACGCACACAACCACTCACACATATACTAATACATACATGCATTGATATACATATATAGGTATATATATATATATATATATATATATATATATATATATATATATATATACATATATCTATACTACACAGACGCACCCACACACACCACACACATCCATACGCACATATACGCGCACGCACGCACGCACGCACGCACCCACACACACACACACACACACACACACACACACACACACACACACACACACACACACACACACGTCTGGTGTAACTGACGTACAGTGGATGTACCTCGTGTTAGAAGCCGTCCGTCCGTTCGTTCACCGCGCCTCGTCGCCTCACTCGCCTAACGGACAGTCAACGCTAGGAGAGCAGCTCGTGTCCGTCCCAGCCGATGGGTGTATACGATATACCACCAATTGATTTCCCATAGGCGGCCATTGCAACGTTTCTTTGATTTCCCACTAGGTTTTTTTTATTCATGGTATTAATTAGCCATCACACATCAATTAGCCTCCATTCACACATGTCATGTATAAAATTCGTGAAGAAAGCGACGTATCTCTTTCGCCTTCAATCCAGGCTCTAACCTGACACCCCGTCATTTTTGCTTCAATCAGCCGCCGATTGCGAATGTTGACACCTCTAGGCCGAATTACACCTGTATGCATACGCACCTGGTCACTGTCCGTCAAATACCATTATTTCGTGTCATTACGACGTGTTTATGACGTCACAACAATACCTCCTCATTACGTAATATCTCTCGGCTGGCGACTGTTTCTTCTTCATCCTATATACTGGACTGGGCCCTTTCCGTGTGTTAAAAATCCAATCGAAGCTTGTGCGTTTGGGGTGGAGGTGGTGTGTGCTCTCTTAAAACAGCTAATATAAAAACAAAATTTATTTTAAAACGTTGATAAAGTTATTCTACGAACCTCTGATGATTTAAAAATAACTTGTTATTATGATGTGCATAGACTTACGAAGAAATTAAAGCGGATGTTAAGGCCCGAAGGCCGGTTCTGAAAGCCTCTGGGCATGTGGTGGCTGATAGGGTTGTGGGGAGCCTATTCCACTGTCTAAGTGTTGCATGAAAGAATGAATGATAAAGGGGTGGGTGGTCTGCCCTTGCAAATCGAAAACGCTGGGTTCCGCGCGTTCTGGGGTCACTCCGTTGGAGGTTTCACTGACCGTCGTTTGGTCTCTATAACATATTTCACTCCTTTAAACTGATCATTATACGGTAAGTATGTTGGTTACTGGGAGAGTTAGTGAGTTTCCGAAAAGTTCATGATATCACCAATACACCAATTATCTACACTTGTATGTAGAATTTAAGAAGTGATGACAAGTGGTCGGCGCCGCTCATTCGTGTACTTGTGATGTTATGTATGAGAGGGTGTGTTCCACGTGTACTTGTGATGTCGTGTATGAGAGGATGTGTTCCATGTGTATTTGTGATGTCGTGTATGAGAGGATGTGTTCCATGTGTACTTGGGATGTCATGTATGAGAGGATGTGTTCCACGTGTACTTGTGATGTCATGTATGAGAGGATGTGTTCCATGTGTACTTGGGATGTCATGTATGAGAGGATGTGTTCCACGTGTACTTGTGATGTCATGTATGAGAGGATGTGTTTCACGTATACTTGTGAGGTCATGTATGAGAAGATGTGTTCCACGTATACTTGTGAGGTCATGTATGAGAGGATGTGTTCCATGTGTACTTGTGATGTCGTGTATGAGAGGATGTGTTCCACGTATACTTGGGATGTCGTGTATGAGAGGATGTGTTCCGTGTGTACTTGGGATGTCGTGTATGAGAGGATGTGTTCCACGTGTACTTGTGATGTCGTGTATGAGGGGATGTGTTCCACGTGTACTTGGGATGTCATGTATGAGAGGATGTGTTCCACGTGTACTTGTGATGTCGTGTATGAGAGGATGTGTTCCATGTGTACTTGGGATGTCGTGTATGAGAGGATGTGTTCCATGTGTACTTGAGATGTCGTGTATGAGAGGATGTGTTCCATGTGTACTTGGGATATCATGTATAAGAGGATGTGTTCCACGTGTACTTGTGATGTCGTGTATGAGAGGATGTGTTCCACGTATACTTGGGATGTCGTGTATGAGGGGATGTGTTCCACGTGTACTTGGGATGTCATGTATGAGGGGATGTGTTCCACGTGTACTTGGGATGTCATGTATGAGGAGATGTGTTCCACGTGTACTTGGGATGTCATGTACGAGGGGATGTGTTCCACGTGTACTTGTGATGTCGTGTATGAGAGGATGTGTTCCACGTGTATTTGTGATGTCATGTACGAGGGGATGTGTTCCACGTGTACTTGTGATGTCATGTATGAGGGGATGTGTTCCACGTGTATTTGTGATGTCATGTATGAGAGGATGTGTTCCACGTGTATTTGTGATGTCATGTACGAGGGGATGTGTTCCACGTGTACTTGTGATGTCGTGTATGAGAGGATGTGTTCCACGTGTACTTGGGATGTCGTGTATGAGGGGATGTGTTCCACGTGTACTTGTGATGTCGTGTATAAGGGGATGTGTTCCACGTGTACTTGGGATGTCGTGTATGAGGGGATGTGTTCCACGTGTACTTGTGATGTCGTGTATGAGGGGATGTGTTCCACGTGTACTTGGGATGTCGTGTATGAGAGGATGTGTTCCACGTATTCTTGGGATGTCGTGTCCATGAGGATGTGATCACGTGTACTTGGTGTGTCGCGCCTTTTCGATCCATCCCGACAGTCTTTTGATTTAGTGTCGATTATACCGTGCTCGTGGTTCCATTCGTATAGGGACATTTCCATAACATTTATTAACACCCAATATGTACTCGAAGATGAAATCGCTATGTAATCAAACATGCATTTATATACGTAATCAGACAGCTGCACTGATTAATGTCATTGGTGCAATATAACTGTTATTGAATTACTCTACCCGATGCCAATAAATATACGTACATGTATTTATGTATATAGTGTTATTGATTGGAGGAATTTTACTACGGACTAGAATTGCATAGTTTACCCACTTTTTCGTGCGATGTAAACCGGATTCTCATAAAAGAGAAGAGGTATTATTTCAGAAGTTTCGAGGAGGGTTTGTAGATTTTACGCGATGTCGAGGGGATGGTATTGTGCTTATTCAAGTTGTGGGGAGATTGCTGTGTCGACAGGTGTACTATTTGAAGTGTTCCGCTTTGTTGGTGGTTCGTGTTGGAGATTTTTCTAATTATAAAGGTTAGAATTGGACAATTTGATTTTTCGCGGTGACGAGATACTAGTTTTGGAGACTGTCTACATGGTATCGATAAATAGTGCTAGAGAGATGTTTCGCGGTGTCGCTGGGATTGTGTTATAATTGTACCCGATGTCGATGGGTAGTGGTGGAGATTGTTCGCCGTGTCGATGGGTAGTGGTGGGGATTGTTCGCAGTGTCTATGGACAGTGGTGGAGATTGTTCGTGGTGTCGATTGGTAGTGATGGAGATTATTCGCTGTGTCAATGGGTAGTTGTAGAGATTGTTTGCCGTGTCGAAAGGGTAGTGGTGGAGATTGTTCGTGGTGTCGGTGGGGTAGTGGTGGAGATTATTCGTGATGTCGATGGGGTAGTGGTGGAGATTGTTCGTGATGTCGATAGGGGTAGCGATGGAGATTGTTCGTGATGTCGATGGGGTAGTGGTGGAGATTGTTGGCGATGTCGATGGGGGTAGTGATGGAGATTGTTCGTGATGTCGATGGGGTAGTGATGGAGATTGTTCGTGATGTCGATGGGGTAGTGGTGGAGATTGTTGGCGCTTTCGATGTGGTAGTGGTGGAGATTGTTCGTGATGTCGATGGGGTAGTGGTGGAGATTGTTCGTGGTGTCGATAGGGTAGTGGTGGAGATTGTTCGTGTTGTCGATGGGGTAGTGGTGGAGATTGTTCGTGGTGTTGATAGAGTAGTGGTGGAGATTGTTCGCGATGTCGATGGGATAGTGGTGGAGATTGTTCGTGATGTCGATGGGGTAGTGGTGGAGATTGTTCGTGATGTCGATGGGGTAGTGGTGGAGATTATTCGTGATGTCGATGGGGTAGTGGTGGAGATTGTTCGTGATGTCGATGGGGTAGTGGTGGAGATTGTTCGTGATGTCGATGGGGTAGTGGTGGAGATTATTCGTGATGTCGATGGGTAGTGTTGGAAATTGTTCGCTGTGTCGCTGGGGTTGTGGTGGAAATTGCTCGCGTTGCTTTTAGATAGTGTATCATTCTTTTCTACGTAATCATTCCAAATCAGCCCAGGCAAACTGTTGTAAACACGAATGCGATCTATCAGTAATAACATCTTAACAAAACGCTTGTGAACCAGTCGTCATATATAGAGAATCGTGACCATGGCCAAGAAACACCATGCAAGGAACGCAATAACAATTATGGACACTAATTAACGCCTTTTAACACTTGACGCGACACCGAGTGTCTTGAAGCGACTCGATCAGTCGGTAAAAACTACACGCGCTCTGCGGTAGCGTGAGCCTGAATGGGGAGATGTGTTTCAATATTAGAGCTGACGCTTAGCAGAAAGCTAACACAGTTACGACGGGCGCCACATGATGTAAACGCGTGAAAATACGGAAGGAAGGGGATTTATGTTACGGTTGTTATAATCATATTGCACACTCGCACGCACTAGAGCACGCACGCACGCCCGCAGTCACGCACGCACACGTTCGCAAACACATATCATATAAGAAAGTGTGCCTAGTTAATTAAACATGTTAATCAAAGGAAATATAATGTACAACACAACAAACTATTACGCATATAATATAGAGATGTCACGCTATACATGGGGGTGTAGTGATTTGAAATTATAATTTATGAAGTACTAATCTAATTTCATTTTGCGTGCAAGATTTGCAATACTTTCAAATTTGGCGAGTAAATAATTGCTCATGATGTGGTGAAGCTTGTCGGCACTGGACATCTTGGGTTCGTCCTATTGTTTCCTAAATGACGCCACGTTGAAATGACCAATCAATATTTTATTCTTCAAACAGTATGACTTTTTGAAAATCTTGCGTTATATTGAAAACGTCACGTAACGATATAAACATGCCGTATTTTTACAATCTGACGTGTTCGTTGCACTTTGCTTCAAATCGACAAATTTCAACCGTGACAGTAAAATGTATGGACACCTGTAGAACGCAGTCGTCGGCCAATGTTAGTGCTGTTTTGAACGTATTTTTACACTTATTACGGGGTTAATACCGAACTGACGTCATCAGTTGTGTTCCTGTGAACGTAATGCGCTCCTTGTTAGTGAAAGATAACGTAAAATCAATACACCCATTGCTTGCTTCATGTGGCGTGGAATTGAACAAAGCAAAATGCGTCTATTTTATAGTCTTGCGCTACATATAAATAAAACCACTTGGGTGAGCAGTAACAGAAAGAAAGAAAACGGCATTTATTTTGTTCAGTCGGATCATAATTATTGTCAGAGAATGTCGACATGATTGGTAGAAATGGCGCGAAATGATTACATTATACTAGTAATTTCTGGCATGTGCGTTCGCGAATGTACGTATCTGTATGTGCTTGCAAGCGAACGTAATATGTGTATGTGCTAGCGTGTAGATGCAGATGTATGTAGCATTTTGTGTAGTGTTGTTACCAGTAACATTATTACAAGCAAAATATATGTTAAAACGATTACATATGCATTTGTTTGGATGTATTACAACAAATTAAAGTCGTTTTTACATAAACTTACTCTAGCAAATTTGAAACTGCAAATTATAATTATATACTGTAGTTATAACGCGCATGGTTCGATAACATATTTACTTGCTGGATATAATTGATCACTACTTGATCTATTGGCTACTAATACGCTTTACGTATGCACATTATGAACGTGACACGGATAACACAAAACGCCCGAAGCGCCATTTGTAATACAGAATCACCAGGGCACCAACACCGATTACGTAGCGGTATGAACCACAGTCGGGCAAAATATGTTCAAAATGTTCACTTTTGCAAGTGATATTCGATACATATTCAAATATGCGAAGAACTCATATAACGAAGAAGGATCGCTCTATGATTTCCTCGATATGGCTTAACATCCTTAGAAGTACAGTATGGAGTTGATTGGAATTTTATTTGTCATGCTGATATCCTAGGTAGTACATGCATTACATGTATTTATATATTATATATATATATATATATACATATATATATATATATATATATATATATATATATATATATATATATTATATATATATATATATATATATATATATATATATATATATATATATATATATATATATATATATATATATATATATATATATATATATATTCCACGTAGTATATGTGTTAATATTTCAGGGACTACGTATGTTAGTGTCCGTGCTTCTGTCAGTTAAACATCACACACCTATTGTCGTACGTAGACATATATTATGTTGAACAGATAACATATATTTTACTTAACAAATAAATCACATGTCGAGTAAATTGGGACATTGTTTCTACAGTTAATAAGCATGTCTTAATATATCAACAAGATATGCTAAGTTTTATATTTATATTATTTCCCAACACATATCCCATATAACAGTAGTAAAAGTGTAACAAACTGGTAAGTCATAATGCAGATAGTTAATGTATCTTTGGTACATCTGACTCACATCCAGACGATCCCGACGTGAACTGAATGTACAGAACACAACAAAAACAGCATGAGAGAGAGAGAGAGAGAGAGAGAGAGAGAGAGGGGAGATACATGGAGAGATAGAGGATGAGAGAGAATAGGTGAGAGAGATAGAGGATGAGAGAGAATAGATGAGAGAGATAGAGTAAGAGAGAGAGAGAGAGAGAATATGTTAGAGAGAGAGAGAAGAGGTGTGAGAGAGAGAGAAGAGAGAGGGAAGAGAGACGAGATGAGAGAGATAAGAGAGAGAGAGAGAGAAGAGATTAGAAAGAGAAGAGAGAGTGGAGAGAAGATATTAGGAGAGAGAGAGAGACAGCGCGAAAGAGAGAGAGAGAGAGAGAGAGAGAGAGGGAGGGACAGAGAGAAGAGAGAGAGAAGAGATGTGATGAGAGAAGAGATGAGAAAGAGAAGAGAGAGTGGAGAGAGGACATGAGAGAGAGAGAGAGAGAGGGAGGGAGGGAGGGAGGGAGGAAGGGAGGGAGGGAGGTAGGGAGGGAGGCAGGAGGGAGGGAGGGAGGGAGGGAGGGAGGGAGGGAGGGAGGGAGGGACGGAGGGACGGAGGGAGGGAGGGAGGGAGGGAGAGAGAGAGACACCTATAGAGAGATAGAGAAAGAGAGAATGAGAACATGGAGTGACGATAGTGGTGCGTACGTGCTTGTGTGCATATATGTGTATGCATATGGGTGGTTTTGCATGTAGTGTGTGTTTGTTTGCGTGTGAGTATGTGAACACATAGGCCATCCCACCAATACCCTAACGCGTAATTACATTAAGTTGTCACAAATGGTACCCGTTGTTTGCATAGAAACTGAATACATCTATGCTTTCCACTCTATATACTATATACATAAAAAGAAAGATAATGCCGGAGTCGTGCGTACGTGCATGTGTGAGTGTATGCGTGAGTGAGAGCGAGGAAGCGACCAAGAGTGAAAGTGAGTGAGCGAGCGAGCAGGCCCGTTGTGTTTTGAAGACGGATACGAAAGCGTATGTTTGAAACAAGATAAATACGTTCAGAAGGAAATCCTTGAAAGAGCCAAAAGTAATTATATCATTGTTATTCCGTTCTATCTATTTCCAGAATATTCAGTCTTTAGTCGCGAACGTCTGACAGTCGCCTGTTTTACTTACCGGTTTTAGAGATTGAACATGTGACGTAGCAATACATTCAGTGAATTCCACTGAACTTTATATATAAATATCAATTCAATTCAAAAATTACCGTTTAAAACTACAGAACGAGTTCTCGTTGTCTTTCAAATCTGCAATTAGATGTAACATAACATAAATAGTATACATACTGGCCTGTTATGATAATGTGTTATTCTAAAGAATATTATAATTTGAAATATCTCCTCACTGAAGACGATACACGACGGCTGGTTTCAGATTATACATTCGTACCCGGCGCAGCGAGCGTCGTAGAAAACAATACAAATTGATTGGTGATGCATGTGCACACCAACGACTAACACTATATTACAATCAGTTTATGTAACCCGTCACTCACTGGAGAACTTCGCGTGACACCACGAAACGACCCAGGCTCATACGCGTCTGTTTCTACCGTTGGACTAGGCGAACTTCCGGCGACCGGAAATAGCCCGTACACTGGGGATACACCCATACGTGTATGTCACGTGACCGCTTCATACCAGCCATGAGTTCTCTTTATGCTGTCGCTCCCGAATGGGTGTCGTCACGCGAGTTGTCCGGCGGCGATAATCGATGGTCACAATGACCGTCTGTTTGGCGACAATTGCCAGAACCACAATTGTGTCATGCGCGCGTCGCTTGGTGGCACCCGTCTCTGGGATCGGCGCCTCTCTACCCGGTCACGTGAGTCGATCTCGGCGCCATTTCCGGTCCGTATCTTACACAGCGTTGATTCTGTCTGAACGCGTCCGGCTCCACCCACGCATTGAACCTGGCATCAGCGACAACCGAGAGGACGTGGCCGAGAAAACGAATCACCCGCACCACGTGACCGACGTCACGTGGTCGAGAAGGCGTTCTGATCGAGACCGAACATGTTGAGTCTTACGTCACCGTTGGCCGTCACTTCCGAGCGCCCGAAGTTCCGGTCATGCGCAGTCATTGACTCGGCAGCCTCGTCCGGGTCGTTCGGGTTCCGGCTGAAACTGCGTCCCTGGCTGCGCGAAAGAAGAAATTCATTCGTTAGATATCGAATATGTGTTTACGAAATTCCCGATACGATGATACTGCAATAAGAGTGCATCTGTATAAAATAGCAATCAACGCTACGCTTGAAATGTTAGAGTTTTTTTTATTCGCAAGAAGAATTGCAGCAAACGGAACCCCAATTACCAGTTGTGTTATTTGATTTATTATTCATATTGGAAAAGTAGGTGTTTGAATTTTCTTTAAATTTCGGGTATCCTATGCATTAACGTTGCGCTTCTAGAATGTTCCTTACTGTTAAAGTGCGGAAGTTGTTACATGTTCTTCAGGGTTGGCTCTATACATTACAATTTCTAACGGTAATATGAGTGTGTGATCAATACAACATTTTCAGGACGGGACAGCAATTTGGTTATGGACAATTTTGAACACGACTACTAAACGGACGTTCCTCATCGTCTCCTCAAGATTGGACCAACGTAATTCTTTAACCATATTTTTTACGATACTATTCAATTCAATTCAATTTACTGACTTAATTCCAGACTAAAAACGGCACAAACAACAAGTACGTGTGACTCACAAGTACATCTGATGACATTAGACAGACGATATGTTCAATATTCTCACGTTATACTGTACGCCTATACATTAGAAACACTGTACACAGTTGTTTCGGTCAAGTGTTCATCTACAAAACTTGTTCCAGTGTTCACGAATTCTGGAAGTGAATATTAAGCTAGAAGTTAAAATAGCATTTATAATAGTTTACAAAGGTATTCTAGACCATTATAGAAACAGGCCTTTAGAGGGCGCTGTCGTCGGAAGTAGGCCATAGTAGACACAGAGTACCCGTCCGACAGGATGTCGATTAACACGCAGGAGACGAGAGGAAAACCTTTTAGCCCGACGCACGTGACGGGAAGACGGGATGCTTTCTGACAAACGTAGTCAACAGGAATTAAATACATTACCGCTCATGTCGTGACAATTTAAATATTTAAATCGAATTAGTTTACATAATTTGTTTGCATCAATTTTACGTTGTAAGGAATGGTGGCCCGGCTGTGAAGGCAGCTGGAGAACATGTAAGTGCATGTCACGGGAAAAGAGAAAATCTTCATAAACAGTCTGGCGCAGTGATCGAGCGGTCGGAGCGCTGGACATTCGGAGGACGCGAGATTTAAATCCAGGTTCCGCCGGGTCGACATTTTGGCAATTTCGTTCATCCTACGTTGCTGTACTACGTTGCCGGTGTTTTTCGGAAGAGACGTTTGTCCCTTCAATCTGATGTCTATACCACCGGAAGGAAAACATCTCACGTAGAGAAATGTGGTTCCTGAAGTACGACATTTCATGTGACGTTCTAGTACTATGATTCCAGAAGTACGGCGTCCCACCTGTCAGCCTTGTTCTGTGGTTCCTGAAGTATGACATTTCATGTGATGTTCCAGTACTATGATTCCAGAAGTACGGCGTCCCACTTGTCAGCCTTGTTCTGTGGTTCCTGAAGTACGACATTTCATGTGACGTTCTAGTACTATGATTCCAGAAGTACGGCGTCCCACTTGTCAGCCTTGTTCTGTGGTTCCTGAAGTACGACATTTCATGTGACGTTCTAGTACTATGATTCCAGAAGTACGGCGTCCCACCTGTCAGCCTTGTTCTGTGGTTCCTGAAGTACGACATTTCATGTGACGTTCTAGTACTATGATTCCAGAAGTACGGCGTCCCACCTGTCAGCCTTGTTCTGTGGTTCCTGAAGTACGACATTTCATGTGACGTTCCAGTACTATGATTCCAGAAGTACGGCGCTCCACGTGTCGTCCTATTCGTATGAACGGCGATCCGTATGTCGTCATAGACTTATGATTACAAGAGAATGGCGTTCCACGTCCCGTCCTAGTTCAACTGTCATCCTTGTCCTGTGATTTTAGAACTACCTGTCATCTTTGTCCTGTGCTTCCAGAATTACGGCGATCCATGTTTCGTCCTAGTTCTATGATTCCAGAAGTACGACATTCCATGTGTCGTCGTAGTTCTATGATTCCAAAAGTACGGCGTTCCATGTGTCTTCCTAGTCCTGATTTCAGAAGAACGGCGCTCCAAGTGCCGTCTTATTGGTATAATTCCAGAAGTTCGGCGTTCCATGTATCGTCCTAGACCTATGATTCCGAGAGCATGGCGTTTCACGTGTCATTCTAAACTTATGATTCCAGAAGTGAGTTTCAACTTCAAAGACCGCTAGGTGGCAGTGCCTGTCGTGTCCCGTCAGGCTGACGTTGACACGTGGCGATAGGCACTTACCTGGAGAGCATACATGTAACTAAAAAACGTGATATTATCTTTAAAAGGTGATACGTCAGGGACACATACGCACTCACATGCCCCTAACTCACGACACTAGAATACATGTCAGCGTGTCAACGTCACAATGAAAGCCCTCGGTGTTTCAGTGACTGTTAAAACGGATTGTTCTGATAACTTATCTTGGAGTTTTTCGGTAATCTAAATATGTATAAGTTATCGTACCGAAATCAGGCCACTTTTAATAAACTATTATGATAACATGCAATATAAAGGATAAAGATAATGACATCACTGAAATATAGTATAACTCTTTAATTTAACGCGGTCGTAGTATTGTTGGAACTATAAAATTATCACTGTGGACACATGTATTCTGACAGAGTAATGGGCAGAATGTACGAAATAATTAATATAGTGTAATTCAGCAAAATGGTAAAATAATAAGATGTGCTCATGAACATGTTATTAATTGCTTGTGTTATTATAAAACAAGATAAAAGCAACATGCAGAAACAACATGGATAATTCTGCTCAAAAGTATGTAGACAAAATGTACTGAAAGAATGAAAACGTTTCGAGAATGAACTCCATCAGTATGACGGAACGACGTGGTGGTAATCAGACTTTAATGTCGTCGTTGGCTGCCAGCCTCCGTCGTGGACGTCCACGTTTTAGGCGTTCCTAGTGTATTCTGAAGTTTTGGGTTTTTCATAGTAAGTGATTAATTTCATTTATGCATATTTATATGCTATTTACAGTACTGTTGTTGTTGAGATTTTTGTTGGTATTGTTGTTGTTGTTGTTGTCGTTGTTATTGTTGTTGTTGTTGTTGTTGAAGTTGTTATTGTTGTAGTGGCTACTACTGCTGCTGCTGCTTCAGGTGTTACTGCTTTCGGTCCCATCCTATATCTCTGAAGTCGGTCCCATCTTATATCTCTGAAGGCGAGTCCATCCTATATCTCTGAAGTCGGTCCCATCCTATATCTCTGAAGTCGGTCCCATCCTATATGTCTGAAGTCGGTCCCATCTTATATCTCTGAAGTCGGTCCCATCCTATATGTCTGAAGTCGGTCCCATCTTATATCTCTGAAGTCGGTCCCATCCTATATCTCTGAAGTCGGTCCCATCCTATATCTCTGAAGTCGGTCCCATCTTATATCTCTGAAGGCGAGTCCATCCTATATCTCTGAAGTCGGTCCCATCCTATATCTCTGAAGTCGGTCCCATCCTATATCTCTGAAGTCGGTCCCATCCTATATCTCTGAAGTCGGTCCCATCCTATATGTCTGAAGTCGGTCCCATCCTATATGTCTGAAGTCGATTCCATCCTATATCTCTGAAGTCGGTCCCATCCTATATCTCTGATGTCGGTCCCATCCTATATCTCTGAAGTCGGTCCCATCCTATATCTCTGAAGTCGGTCCCATCCTATATCTCTGAAGTCGGTCCCATCCTATATCTCTGAAGTCGGTCCCATCCTATATGTCTGAAGTCGGTCCCATCCTATATGTCTGAAGTCGATTCCATCCTATATCTCTGAAGTCGGTCCCATCCCATATCTCTGAAGTCGGTCCCATCCTATATCTCTGAAGTCGGTCCCATCCTATATCTCTGAAGTCGGTCCCATCCTATATCTTTGAAGTCGGTCCCATCCTATATCTCTGAAGTCGGTCCCATCCTATATGTCTGAAGTCGATTCCATCCTATATCTCTGAAGTCGGTCCCATCCTATATCTCTGAAGTCGGTCCCATCCTATATCTCTGAAGTCGGTCCCATCCTATATCTCTGAAGTCGGTCCCATCCTATATGTCTGAAGTCGGTCCCATCCTATATGTCTGAAGTCGATTCCATCCTATATCTCTGAAGTCGGTCCCATCCTATATCTCTGAAGTCGGTCCCATCCTATATCTCTGAAGTCGGTCCCATCCTATATCTCTGAAGTCGGTCCCATCCTATATCTCTGAAGTCGGTCCCATCTTATATCTCTGAAGGCGAGTCCATCCTATATCTCTGAAGTCGGTCCCATCCTATATCTCTGAAGTCGGTCCCATCCTATATCTCTGAAGTCGAGTCCATCCTATATCTCTGAAGGCGGTCCCATCCTATATCTCTGAAGTCAATTCCATCCTGTATATCTGAAGTCGGTCCCATCCTATATCTCTGAAGTCGGTCCCATCCTATATCTCTGAAGTCGGTCCCATCCTATATCTCTGAAGTCGAGTCCATCCTATATCTCTGAAATCATTGGTGATGCTGCCACTGGATAACATGCAATATAAAGGATAAAGATAATGACATCACTGAAATATAGTATAACTCTTTAATTTAACGCGGTCGTAGTATTGTTGGAACTATAAAATTATCACTGTGGACACATGTATTCTGACAGAGTAATGGGCAGAATGTACGAAATAATTAATATAGTGTAATTCAGCAAAATGGTAAAATAATAAGATGTGCTCATGAACATGTTATTAATTGCTTGTGTTATTATAAAACAAGATAAAAGCAACATGCAGAAACAACATGGATAATTCTGCTCAAAAGTATGTAGACAAAATGTACTGAAAGAATGAAAACGTTTCGAGAATGAACTCCATCAGTATGACGGAACGACGTGGTGGTAATCAGACTTTAATGTCGTCGTTGGCTGCCAGCCTCCGTCGTGGACGTCCACGTTTTAGGCGTTCCTAGTGTATTCTGAAGTTTTGGGTTTTTCATAGTAAGTGATTAATTTCATTTATGCATATTTATATGCTATTTACAGTACTGTTGTTGTTGAGATTTTTGTTGGTATTGTTGTTGTTGTTGTTGTCGTTGTTATTGTTGTTGTTGTTGTTGTTGAAGTTGTTATTGTTGTAGTGGCTACTACTGCTGCTGCTGCTTCAGGTGTTACTGCTTTCGGTCCCATCCTATATCTCTGAAGTCGGTCCCATCTTATATCTCTGAAGGCGAGTCCATCCTATATCTCTGAAGTCGGTCCCATCCTATATCTCTGAAGTCGGTCCCATCCTATATGTCTGAAGTCGGTCCCATCTTATATCTCTGAAGTCGGTCCCATCCTATATGTCTGAAGTCGGTCCCATCTTATATCTCTGAAGTCGGTCCCATCCTATATCTCTGAAGTCGGTCCCATCCTATATCTCTGAAGTCGGTCCCATCTTATATCTCTGAAGGCGAGTCCATCCTATATCTCTGAAGTCGGTCCCATCCTATATCTCTGAAGTCGGTCCCATCCTATATCTCTGAAGTCGGTCCCATCCTATATCTCTGAAGTCGGTCCCATCCTATATGTCTGAAGTCGGTCCCATCCTATATGTCTGAAGTCGATTCCATCCTATATCTCTGAAGTCGGTCCCATCCTATATCTCTGATGTCGGTCCCATCCTATATCTCTGAAGTCGGTCCCATCCTATATCTCTGAAGTCGGTCCCATCCTATATCTCTGAAGTCGGTCCCATCCTATATCTCTGAAGTCGGTCCCATCCTATATGTCTGAAGTCGGTCCCATCCTATATGTCTGAAGTCGATTCCATCCTATATCTCTGAAGTCGGTCCCATCCCATATCTCTGAAGTCGGTCCCATCCTATATCTCTGAAGTCGGTCCCATCCTATATCTCTGAAGTCGGTCCCATCCTATATCTTTGAAGTCGGTCCCATCCTATATCTCTGAAGTCGGTCCCATCCTATATGTCTGAAGTCGGTCCCATCCTATATGTCTGAAGTCGATTCCATCCTATATCTCTGAAGTCGGTCCCATCCTATATCTCTGAAGTCGGTCCCATCCTATATCTCTGAAGTCGGTCCCATCCTATATCTCTGAAGTCGGTCCCATCCTATATGTCTGAAGTCGGTCCCATCCTATATGTCTGAAGTCGATTCCATCCTATATCTCTGAAGTCGGTCCCATCCTATATCTCTGAAGTCGGTCCCATCCTATATCTCTGAAGTCGGTCCCATCCTATATCTCTGAAGTCGGTCCCATCCTATATCTCTGAAGTCGGTCCCATCTTATATCTCTGAAGGCGAGTCCATCCTATATCTCTGAAGTCGGTCCCATCCTATATCTCTGAAGTCGGTCCCATCCTATATCTCTGAAGTCGAGTCCATCCTATATCTCTGAAGGCGGTCCCATCCTATATCTCTGAAGTCAATTCCATCCTGTATATCTGAAGTCGGTCCCATCCTATATCTCTGAAGTCGGTCCCATCCTATATCTCTGAAGTCGGTCCCATCCTATATCTCTGAAGTCGAGTCCATCCTATATCTCTGAAATCATTGGTGATGCTGCCACTGGTATTGTTTTGAGTGTCCTTCTTCTTGTCCTACGATCATTTATCTCGTCATACAACCCACTCAATCACAAATCTATCTACGTTCCCGCTACTGCCCGCTCCCTGTCACACCTCCTTGCGTTCTCTTCGCCGATTCCTCCCCTCTATGGGACAGGAATAAAGTAATTATTTAAGGACATATACATGTAAAGCGATTATATAATTATATAAGATTGTTTATTTATTTTATATTCATCTATGTCGCCAATTTGCTTTTCTCCTCCATCTCGTGATGCCTACGTCATCAGCTCTCCTAACGTTCGCTCGAAGTGTCTCGCCAGTTTCCTCCTCAAGCTATATTTCCCATCAACCTTTTTATCCAGTTCTTAAATTTCATATGCACATTGTCAAACCCACTGATCATCTACGTCAATATGCCACAAAACATCGGTCCGCATACGAAATCACACTACAAAAAGAAAGCCGCCTTTTAACCCAAATACAAGCCGTAAATCCATCACGTGATTGTTGGTATTTTGGTGATGTTGAAGTCGCACCCAAACACATTGCTTTCAGAACCACCGGTGACAGTACATGTGTCATCATTACGCCAAAGCCACCCCACGTCCAGCGTAACGCGTGTTCTGTGCGCTATTGTATCGTGTCTAGCAGGTTCTGTAGCATAGGAGTCTTTACCCAGGGGGAAAATATTCCATCAGCAGTCAATGCAGGACATCAAAACTGATAACGATATCACGTCAGTTAATCGGGACATTCGTAGCATAGAGTTCTTTACTCGAGAGGAACACATTCGATCAATGGTTCATCCACAGCGTCGAGACCCCGATAACTATGTCCTTCAGCCAATCGATTTTCTGAAGACCTTACGAACGGCCCTTCGACGCGAAATGATGACAATTGTAAAGGTTGCCTGGCCAGCAGGTAACATGTGTTATTAAGATGGAATGGAACAAACGGGCTGTTTGGATATTAGCGACATGACTTACGGGACGGCATAACTCTTCTAAGTGACACGTTTGATGCGGGCGTTAGGGATCAATCAGTCTTCCGAACCGCATGGGCGTTTGTAGCTCGTCTGTCATACTGGCTCCATTTATATACAATATATACATAATATATATATATATATATATATATATATATATATATATATATATATTGTAGCTCGTCTGTCATACTGGCTCCATTTATATACAAGTAATATATACATAATATATATATATATATATATATATATATATATATATATATATATAAAGCCAATAATATATAACAGAGATATTATGAATGTATGTATATAATGTATATATGTATGTATGTATATATATATATATATATATATATATATATATATATATATATATATATATATATATATATATACATACATAATATATCTGTTATATATAAAAGTAAAGTAAGACCTTTCCCGAATATCGTGAAGTATTAAGACAGAAGAATTGTAGCATGGAAGGAAAGAGACTTAGACACCACATACATATCATGCTATGCCACGCCACGAACACGCACACGGATACAAAGACACACATGCACAAAGACACGCAGAAACGCGCACGCGTCCGCGTCCGCACACGCGCACACGCACACACGCACAAGTTCGTGTCACACCTCTTACGAGTCGTACATAGTGCATGCCATTCACGAAGTACGCACCTGTAGGGTCCGTGTCGCGAGAAGAAATATTTGACGACGTCGAGAAACAGTTCGAGCACCTCGGCCAGCGTGATCACCGAGATACCGACCCAGAGTCCGAGCTGACCGCCGATGTCCGACAGCAGCTGGCTCTCCGTGTAATCGGCCGTCTCCTCCGTCTTCAAAACGTTGCTGTCGGCAACATACACGTTCAACCGGGCGAAGTTGCGCATCGCCACCCGTCTATTGGACGGGTCAAAGAACTCTCCATAGAGAGCCGCCTTCTCTGCGTCCTCCGGGCCTTCGAAGCGCTCCGGGTAGCGCTCTGTGCGGAAGATATCGACGTACGCCTCCTCGCCGTCGAAACTCTCGGCGGGCCACTTCGACAGGCTGTAGGTGACGTCGTACGACACCTCAAGGCACGGCGGATAGCACCCGCAGAGGAGCGACGCCGTCGCGTTGCCCGACATCTTCGCCGTCGTGTTCCTCGCGCACATGAACCGGTCGTAGACGCGGTACAGCGCCCGCACGCAGTCGGCCGTCGCGTTGAAGGCGCAGTGCGGCGAGATGTCGCTGTCGCTGCTGCAGAACTTCACGTGCGGGTAGGCGTCGTGGCCGGGCAGCGAGATGTCCTTGCAGCCGCACTGCGCGACGATCGAGCGCTGCACGCACTTCTTCTGGCACGACATTAGCCGGTAGTCGGCGCCGTTCGACGTCCCGAAAGGGTTCGCGTGCGAGCAGTTGCCGTGCGGCGCGCCGATGCGCACGTTCTTGCGCGCGCGCACGCCGAACGTGACGGCGTGGCCGGGGGGAACGTCGAAGCCCTCCGTGTGCGGGAACGGCTCCGTTTCCGGCGGGTGGATGACGACGCGCACGCCCTCCGTTCCCGACATCGGACTGAACCGCTCGTGCGTGCCCGGTATCAACCGGATCTCGTCGTTTTTATCCAGCATCCCACTTCCGCTCAGCACCGTCGCCGTCCAGCCGTTCTCTAGGCCCTCCGCCAGCATGCTGTTCGGCTCTTCCGGATGCGGCGGCGCGAACGTGAAGCAGTTGTAGTAGTAGGAGTCGAAGAACTGGTGGAAGTCGCGCTCGCGGTCGCACTCCTGCCCGCTGTAGCGGCACGTGACGATGAACTCCTTGAAGGGGACGCCCGCGCGCGACACCAGGTGGCGCTCGATGTTCGTCGCGATCGTCGTGCGCGTGAGCACCGTCTGGAAAACCTTCAGGTCGATGTCGCGCATCTGGAACATCGGATAGTACTTGGACACGACGGACATGTACGCGTTGATGAACGTGTCGTTCGTGTAGTCGGACCACTGCAGAGGGTCGCGCGCCTCCTTGAAGATCCGGTTCAGCTTGTTCAGGACGATCGTGTCGAGGTTGCGCATGTTGCATAGGGAGATGGCGGGGAAGGGGACTACGAGGGGCAGCACCTCGATCGTCACCTTCTTCGGGAACGAGTAGTACTTGCCGAGCAGCTGCGCGAGTTCGACGCAGAAGAAGCTCATGGCGACGAGGCAGACGAACATCCAGAAGAGGCGCGCCGTCGTCGACTTGGCGCGGATGAGGCGCGGCACGCCGTGCATGCTCGTGCTCGAGGCGAAGCGCTGCAACCACACGGACACAGGGCGTGAACGGCTGGGCACGATTGGGTTGACCTGTCGTCTGTTTTTATCAGCAGTCTAAACATTTGTTGTCTATATTTACACATGTTGTTTGTATAGAGAAAGTAGAGATGGTAGGAAAGAGGAGAGAGATGGTAGGAGTGCAAGAGATATATAGAGAGATAGAGAGAGAAGAGAGATAGAGAGAGATAGAGAGATATAGAGAGAGAAGAGAAGAGAAGAGAAGAGAAGAGAAGAGAAGAGAAGAGAAGAGAAGAGAAGAGAAGAGAAGAGAAGAGAAGAGAAGAGAAGAGAAGAGAAGAGAAGAGAAGAGAAGAGAAGAGAAGAGAAGAGAAGAGAAGAGAAGAGAAGAGAAGAGAAGAGAAGAGAAGAGAAGAAAAGAAAAGAAAGGAGGGAAGAGGGGAGAGGGAGGGGAGAGAGAAGAGAGAAGAGAGAAGAGAGAAGAGAGAAGAGAAGGGAAGAGAAGAGAAGAGAAGAGAAAAAAAGAGAGAAGAGAAGAGAGAAAATAATAGATAACAGAGAACAGAGGAGAGAGGACATAGAAGAGACAGAGAAGACAGAGTGAGATAGCAGAGAGAGGGGCGAGAGAAAGACATGTTAGTGGAGTTGCCTGTCTCCCACCTGATGCCCGACTAAGTAGTCGTGCGACGATACGTAATTCGACAATTAGACAATTTTATTCGTTCGTGCAACTGGACTTTAAAAAGGATTTTTGCCAGACACGTTCATTACCGCGTTCGTTACCGCGTGTTGTTTGTTTTCGTTATTGTTTCCAGTCACGAGAAACATAATTTGTCTCCGAACTTAACCTGTGACGTTGTTCTAGAACCGGCAACGGCAAATAAATTCAAAATAACGATTTTTCCAGAAAGTAGCGTAGGCGCAAATGATTCTGTCGTCCTTTGCAAATACCTAAACGGCGTGCATCAGTTTAACCCGAAGAGTATTGATTACGTAGGTTTAGGAACATTTGTTTTACATTCATTAAATAAGGAGAAAGATATCAGCCAAGCATAGAGATGTACTTGAACAATGATGATTAGCAGCCAGTAGATGAATGAATGCCATACGAAATTGCGACGAAATTCAGCTCAAAGAGAAGAATTACAAAATACGAATGACACGACGGGCAAAGGGCAGGTTTTGTGGAGCGTTACTGAAGTTACCCAATGGCATATCCATCACCCGATTTGTTACATAAAGTACCTACAAAAATCCCTGAGTTTCTGAGAGTCTGAAACTCAAATCTTCACATGTGTTCATATAATGAGCTGTAAAATCAAAACGGTTCATCAAAAGTGTATAAAAGTATATATTGTCTGATTCAGAAAGGTTCTGTGCACATGTTAGTCTAAAAATAATTGATGTGTAACTAAGAGAAATTATTTAGCTTATAATTTTCATAAGTCAAAAAAGCAAGATGGCCGACAGTGAAACCCGAAAAATCGGTGTTCAGGATCCAAGAGGTTAACCTCAAAAATTCGCGTACTCTAGATACACCGCTCACTTACGGTCAAGACATACTAGATATACCGACTTCTTAGCGTCATAACGTGCTAGATATACCGACTTCTTAGCGTCATAACGTGCTAAATATACCGACTTCTTAGCGTCATAACGTAGTAGACTACATTACAGTCCGCTTGCGTGATTAATTATACCAACAAATCGTGATTTGCTCATTTGCAACAGCAACAAGATCACCACATTCTAAAGGAAGCAACGAAGACGTGGAACACGGAATTCGTTACAGACTATGATCCACTGGGACAAGACACACAAAGCCCGGGCAGAGGGAGACAGAGCAAACCGCGCGCCTATCAATCCTTCATGCGGTTATTTACAGAGTCGTCTACCTGACAAGCAGGACGGCACGCCATCGATTGCGCTGGTAATATCACATACGATAAAAAACACATCCAGCAACCATTGTGTACTCGGAGCCGGCCGAGCGAAAAAATCGGATGTTTCTCCCCGTCTTGTCTCCATGTAATTGAAAAAAGCTCTCCGAAGACACAGACCACTTTTCGTATTGCGCAGACAAAGGCGCTGGTGCTGTGGACTGTTGGTTGAATTATGACCCAGGACACCGCTCTGTACAGTAAGGTCAGATCGCTGCGTTGTCGCGCTTATATTTTTCCGGCGTTATAATCTGTATGTATCCTAACGAACAACCCGTAATATTTATACCATAAATGCTTTATTCTTTCGCTTCACATTGATGATTTTACATTTATCGCGCATGCGCAGAAACGTCAATCGGAACGTTTATAATAATAAGTGACGCCCAACCTACCAGGACGTAATGCGTGAAATGCTCCGAGAAGTCCTAATGACAGGACACCGCGCTCAATATCAACAAACTCTCATATTGGGACTATTAGCGGTCATGAGTCGTGGCAACGGTCCGTAGCTGGCCACACGCAACATCTACAAGAAGTGTCTATTCCAATGGTCCGTAGCTGGCCACACGCAACATCTACAAGAAGTGTCTATTCCAATGGTCCGTAGCTGGCCACACGCAACATCTACAACAAGTGTCTATTCCAATGGTCCGTAGCTGGCCACACGCAACATCTACAAGAAGTGTCTATTGCAACGGCCCGTAGCTGGCCACACGCAACATCTACAACAAGTGTCTATTCCAACGGCCCGTAACTGGCCACACGCAACATCTACAAGAAGTGTTTATTGCAATCTAGAGAAATTGACCACTGTTTGTTCAGCTATGCATCGTTGGCCGGTCATCTACATAATGTGTATAAAATTATTACTGCCAGACTAGACGTGGCACAAACCATCAAAATGCCACTGCATCACTCTGTAGACAATGCACTGCGTTACGCTGTTTATCGCCAAGATGGCGCCTTAAGATGTGTCTCATGAAAACACGTTAATATTATACTAAATAAAAGTTGCTAGTATTAATTGCTATGGATAAAAAACAACAACGATGCTGACAGATCAGTATTAAAATGGCTGCCATCACCTAAAAGTGACAAAGAAAGCTAGCTATTTTTTTAACGTTATTGCCTCTTGAAATCCACATTTGCAAGAACCTATAAGGACGTATTCACGACGCAAATTCGCAAAAAGTTACACGGTAGTTAAAGTACTACATCTTCCACGTCGAAATTAGCTGGTGTAACACGTCGGTATGGCGAGAAGCAGGGTTGTTTGACCGTTACACTGACCGGCTCTTGCAGGGGCTGACAGGGGATGAAGTCATCCGCTAACAGGGACCGTGTCTTACTAACGCGCGCGTCCAGACAATCGCGTTACGAACACTCCAGCAGATCGATCAAACAGTCGTGTTAAAGAACGTTTGCTGTAATACAAATACAACACTCGACGGTAACAAGGATGGTGTACCTGAATATGTACCGACATGGCAGCCATCTTGAACAGTTCCGTCTACCGCCGCCGGGTGTCGCTCGTCGCCTGTGATACGCTCAGTGAAGGCACTATCAGGCGAGATCTTGTCAAACAGACGAACATGATTTCAATATGTATAGTTATCTAGTACGTATATGACACGCATGCGTAGTCAGGTCCACGGCAATGCCATCGTACTTGTTGGCGACACGGTCATTTTGCAATGTCTCATCTTGCCGTCGTAAGAAGACTTAAGCCATGGTCATATTCGTACTCAAAATCGTCATCTGCAAACAAAACAGAAAGCAGGGTTGTGATAATAGATATCTCAAAACACGATGCCCTTGGAAAGAGTCGAATGAATTATGCTTAATCGTTTACGGAATTTAATTCGTTAACCAGATAGATGACCAGCGATAAAACGTATTTAATCACACACTGGCACGTGCACGCAATCTCTTTCATGCCACAACAACAGGAGTAGAATAGAAGGAATTCGATATACGGACCAATAGAAGGCAAATGGACGAATGTCCTGACATATTCCTAGAAGTGCAAGCTTCGTTGCCTTGAAATGTGAAAAAACTTGAGTCATCGTCTGTCCGAGTCTATTCTTTATGCGAAATACCGGCTTTCTCAGAGAGGTGGGTGAATCATTGGATTCCGAAACAAGCAAGCGTTCAACCGTTTGTCAAATCAATTTCAATTGAATAGTAGATGATTAACGTCGTTGCGCGCAAACATAATATTAATGTGTATTTTTGTAAATGAAGAGTTCGATGAAATGCGTGGGTACTCTGGTTCAGCAGCTGGGCTTTGTGACTGTACAACACACGCATTGATTATATTTCCCTTTCTCTAGTGTCTTTTACTGTATCTCCGGTTAAAATACTGGCTGACGTGCATGTGTTCTTGTGTGTGTGTGTGTGTGTGTGTGTGTGTGTGTGTGTGTGTGTGTGTGTGTGTGTGTGTGTGTGTGTGTGTGTGTGTGTGTGTGTGTGTGTGTGTGTGTGTGTGTGTGTGTGTGTGTGTGTGTGTGTGTGTGTGGTGTGTGTGTAGATATATATATATATATATATATATATATATATATATATATATATGTGTGTGTGTGTGTGTGTGTGTATGTGTGTGTGTGTGTGTGTGTGTGTGTGTGTGTGTGTGTGTGTGTGTGTGTGTGGATATGTATGTGTGTGTGCGTGTGTGCGTGCGTGTGCGTATGCGTATGCGTATGCGTATGCGTGCGTGTGCGTGTGTGCGTGTGTGCGTGTGTGCGTGTGTGCGTGTGTGCGTGTGTGCGTGTGTGCGTGTGTGCGTGTGTGCGTGTGTGCGTGTGTGCGTGTGTGCGTGTGTGCGTGTGTGCGTGTGTGCGTGTGTGCGTGTGTGCGTGTGTGCGTGTGTGCGTGTGTGCGTGTGTGCGTGTGTGCGTGTGTGCGTGTGTGCGTGTGTGCGTGTGTGCGTGTGTGCGTGTGTGCGTGTGTGCGTGTGTGTACGTCAATGCGCGCCTATGCGATGTGTATGTGCAAATATATCTGGCCTACATATGTGAAAGCTTACTTATGAATATGATTGCGAAATAGATGCGTCTTTTATTGCATTCGGTCTTATTTACATATTCCCAGTGCATCCGTGCGTTCGTGCGTACTTCCGTACGTGCGTGTTTGTGTTTTCGACACACATACACACCGATCCACCCTGATACACGCAACGCAAACCCACCTACCCTACTCTCACACACACACACACACACACACACACACACACACACACACACACACACACACACACACACACACACACACACACACACACACACACACACACTCACACACACACACACACACACACACTCACACACACACACACACACACACACACACACACACACACACACACACACACTCCCCCCCCACACACACACAAACGCACGCACGCACGCACGCGCGCGCACGCACGCACGCACACACAAACTATTACGGTGGCAAATTATATTTCTCTTGGGGAGTTTGTCGTAAATTAAGAATGCAAACTGCGGCTCTTACTGCAGTGTGTCCAGGCTGCCTTCGTTGACGGCTTACGTTCGATATTGATATACACCAATTCAATTACTCGATCTAGTTTCGTAGCGTCGAATCGGCATAATTAATTACAACAAGTAAGCACATGTTAACTACGTTGACCGTCTACGTCACCTTACGCCCATTTCTGATTCAACAAAGCGAATGTGATCAGCTAACACTATAACCACGACTTTGGCGATATCAGTGCAATAATAAAATATTATGAATAATTATCAACGCTGCCAGGAACAGAGACGGAGTAGCTAGGCCTATAGCAACGACAACAGCTAAACCACCATTATTTGCGTAGTTGATGTAAGACCACAATAAGGTGTTCATCCGCCATTGCCGACCAAAGAGTACTCTATAAAAACAGCATTATGCAGGTTGTCTGAATTTCTGTGAGCACATATGTAGTGTGGAGTGAGTAGAAATGATGTTTTTTGTGCAGCATGGCACCAGAGCGGTCAAACTATGACAACTGTCAGTCGGTGCATTTCTGCGTATTAATACAGTTGTCATTTTGCTTGATGATGTAATCAGTGGCAATCCGTGGGTTGTTCAAGCAGAAGTGGAAGGGTGTAAGGTTTGAAAGAAGTTTGTGGGAGCCTGAGGTATGACAATGTTACAAATGTTTCACAGAACTTCTGTCTATGGATGGTAAATATGCTGTGAAATTGTCAATAACAGACCTCATCAAGATTAGTAGCAAATGAAGGAAACGTTATAATGGTCGCCTATGGAAAATGCAAATGTAGTTTGACACCAGTTGAGTCTGCTGGCGCAGGGCACAATTGAATCCTCCACAGTTGTTTCCACTGGAGTATTAACATTTTCAGACATTAATTAACCTTCATCCATACACATACTGTATAATATTCGTTAAATTATAATAACTCATTTTCCCACAATTCGATATCTAAACTGACACCACTTAACTTCTGCTAGAATCCGACAGTGATCTCTCGTGTTGACATTCCTAATCAACATGACACCAGTATCAATACACACAAAAACCGACTGTCATCTGTCATAATGTGATACCTCAAATGCCACGCTGCACAAAAACATAACTTCTACACATTTCACACTATATATGTCCTCACAGAAATTCGGACAACCAGCGTAATCCTTATTGTGGTCTTTCGTCTGCTGCGGGAACGTCAGTAACAACCGGTCCGAGGTAACAGAATCGACGTCGTCTGTTTGTCGTTTTCCGCTTTATAACGTCTTGTTGAGAAAGATGAATACGAAGCCAGACGATAAAGTTGTGTAGAGATGGGAGGCCACCATCCCGGAATGGACTGGCATGAAGGCTGGCCGCCGCCATGAGGACGGCTGAGAGGCGAGAGGAATGGAGGGAGCTGGTTGCCAGGTCATCTGTGACGCCCCAACGGTCCACCAGACTACTGGATTGGTGATGGTGAAGGTTACGAGATTGCTCTCGACACTGTCAGACCGATGGTGTTAAACATTTAAAGGTGCCTCTTCATTTCGATTTTTCGCACACAATATTTCAAATTAAATTCGCGAAAAAGCATACATAACTCGTATCCAGTGAATCATACCCTCTGATATGTGCAACATTCCATGTAATTGGTGTGTGAAATCACCAATCATATTTGTTTTTACTTACATTATATTTTCCCAAGTATTAGTTCCGCTACTTCTCAAAACTGGAATGCTTGTGGGACTTTCCAATTAATTTAATCACATGTTTCTACGTTACTGAGTGGATGTTTAGTCTTGGTCTCTCGAACACCGAATAATTCGTCGGTTTGAAAGCTAATTCCTGGTATTCAAATAAATTACCAAATTTGCTGATCATTGTTACTTCTTTCGGCAATTTCAACACATGTAAACATATTTGTATTAAAACGACAATGTGTATTACTTAATCTAATCAAACACATACATCATATAATCGGATTGGCGTATATTACTTAAGCTAATTATACATTTAATGCATTTAACCGGATTTGCGAAACGACAAAGCATTTTTTTGTAGAAATGCCACGGGCTGTTCGTTAACTCTCTTGTGATGATTATTGTGAAGAGTTGCCTAAATTTTGTTCAATACATTAAAATATTACGATTGTTTAAATCACTGTCACGGATTATGGCGCACTACAGACTCGTGATTTGCGCTTGCTGTCAAAACATGCCTCAAAACTTGTTTGCCTCGTGTTAATTTGCGACAAGTAACTTTGCTGAGAGGTTATACACATCCTAACGAGCAGCCCTTAGTAATTATACCATAAATGCTTTGTCGTTTCGCTGGACCTTGATGATTGTACATTCGTCGCGCATGCGCAGAAACGTCAATCGGCACGTTTATAGCGCCGGGAAAATGTAAGCGCTACACCGATTTGTGTTTGTCAGACGAGAATTAGCCAACGCTGGCGGGAGATTAAGACACCGACGGTGATGCAGGGGGTTTATATCCCCGCCCACACCCACCCCGTCCCGACCCCCGCTGATGTAATTAGATGGTGGGATAAGTGGATTTGGAGATGTCGGCGGCACGGCTGGACACCGCTGCCCGCCGACGGCGTGTGTATGCCGTCATTGACGTCAGATCGGTGTCTGGATGAGAACGTTAGCGACGTCGTGAACGTGTTAATTGGGTGCGGGCTGAAGCTGACAGACTGGGCGAGTAACTAACTTTCCGTTGAACGCGGCGCCGTAACGTTGTCAGCACGATAATTGGGTCACATATCTACCTACGTGCCTGAATACCAGTTTTGTTTAATTTAAATATAGAACATAGAAAATGTTCGTGTTTGACATGCCTGTATACCAGTTTTGTTTAATTAAAATATAGGACATAGAACATTTTTGTGTTTGATATGCCTGTAAATCACTTTTGTTTAATTTAAATATAGGACATAGACAATTTTTGTGTTTGACATGCCTGTGTATCAGTTTTGTTTAATTAAAATATAGGACATAGAAAATGTTCATGTTTGACATGCCTGTATACCAGTTTTGTTTAATTAAAATATACGACATAGAAAATGTTTGTGTTTGACATGCCTGCATACCAGTTTTGTTTAATTAAAATATAGGACATAGAAAATATTCGTGTTTGACATGTCTGTATACCAGTTTTGTTTAATTAAAATCTAGGACATAGACAATGTTTGTGTTTGACAGTTGACGCAAATGTTGATGTGAACTCAATGGGTTTGCATTTTCTGTGGTTACATTTTGCATTTCTTCTGTATTTTGTGACAATCTTTTCTTTTTATGTTTTAGAGGCGATCATGAGTTGTACGATGTATATCCTTTTAAGGACATTGAAGTGAATTTAATTTAATTGAAGTCAGTACGCTTGATCACGTGCATTAAAGAAAAGGTAAAGGTAAGTTCCTATATAGCGCAATATTCAGTCCTCAGAACTGCTCAAAGCGCTTTTCACTTTGCTTCCCTGGCAGACCTGTTCAATCATAAAACGTCTCAACTTCTCTGTGAAGCATCAAACCACGCTGCAAATAATGCGCGAAGGCTGCCTGTACAAATATCCACTACTGTCTATAGCCAGATATTCATTCATACACCTGAGTGAATTGGCGCAATTTAGAGTGAAAACACCTTGCCCAAGGTTTAAAACCGCAACTCAGGATTCGAACCACGGTTCTCTTAGTTGGCCGAAGCTCTACCCCTGAGCCACTGTGCTCTACAAATTAACATGTGCTGACCGTAACGTGGCGCAGTGTTTGGACAGGTTAATTGATGACGTGATTTGTTGCCGTTTTGATTCTCGTTCGAAAGGATGGTAAATTATCACTTGGGTATTTGAGTAATTCAACGTGGGTGTTCAGCACAATTGTACACAGACTGCCACACACTGCCCCAGGTCGATCAAAAACAAATGAAGACATTACTGTTTAAAAGACCGCTTTCACTTTAAAAGAACATTTATAATATCCGAAAACTTCTCTTTACACCTCTATTTTTAACTTTAAGGTAATCTGTATTTTCCTGTAAAGCGTAATGCGCCTCTGAATGGTTTTATTGCTAGAGATATGGCGTAGACAAATACTGTTCTTTATTATTATTGTTTTTGTTGTTGTTGTTGTTGTTGTTGTTGTTGTTGTTATTGTTATTATTATTATTATTATTATTATTATTATTATTATTATTATTATTATTATTATTATTATTATTATTATTATTATTATTATTATTATTATTACTAGTGTTTCTGTGTTGAGCATACCTGTGGCCATTCCATGTTCTCGTGTAAAGTATATGACAAACAAGTGAGAACAGTCGACAGCAACATATTATATCGTTCTAGCAAACTACCACTCTGCCAAAATAAATCATGTTGATGATTTATAAACAATCGTGTGTTAAACGGACTGTAGACGTTGCTTAGCCACTGAAACCTTCATATCTGTATATCAGAAACCGGATTTGCGATTGATTATATCAGTTGATGTTTTTCTATTGTTTACCTCGTGCAATATCAGAAAGAGAAGTAACTTATCTCTGGTGTTACTCTTTTGCGGGATAAATCGGTTTTGGACGTATTTGCGGAAAGAACGAAGAGAATAGTGGAAATGAGGCAAAAACAGATGGAACGAAAGAAGGGTGGACATAACTGAAGAGATAAAGAGCGAGGGAGGGAGGGGTGAGAGAAAGGATGGCTGAAGGGAGAAGCACGGAACGGAGGAAGAGAGACAGGAGCATACGTAAGACGTGATAAGAAGATCGCGCTGCAGTGATACTCGACAGAGAACTGGACCGACGGACGACAAACCGGCGCGTCCAGTGTGTCAGCGTTGTTCATCTGCACGAGCTGTCGACGAAACCTGTCGTCGGCGATAATGTCCATCAGGCCTTAATTCGTATCGATCCTAATTCCCATAGTTAGCTCTTACTTTTATTCCTTGACAATCTTGAGCCAGCCGGTCGGCGAGAATTTCATGTGCTTAATCGCGTTATTTACATTCTGATCTACTCGTAAGTACGCCGCGTCTCAATGATAAATACACACCAGTTTCACAGCTACTACAGTAATACTATAGTCAGGAGTAAATGTGGTCATCTTTGACAATGGCTCGGTAGTCGTGTGACCCGTAAGAAACCTACCAATACTATTTTAGTATTATTTATTCGGTGAGCGTTTATACATCTGGGAAAGAGAACAAGTCAAATTTTTTAATCGCTGATAACATTAATGATAATTTTATTTAGCGCCAATATCCTCAGGAAATTAAAGACACGGGCGTAAAAAAAACAGTGGTTTAAGCGTTCTCGTAATCGTATACAAAGCAAATCTTCGCAGGTGGATGGGACTGCTGCCACCCACCTTGTCACACTCTCTTGCACACGTCTGAGTTATTCCAAGTTGTCTATGCTTTGCCTTTCTTGCATTACATCGTTCCTTCACATTTTAAATTAGCATACTTTATTTTATCCTCCGTTTACGCGTACTTTGGAAGGTCCAGTTTCTGTGTCAGTGAATCGATTGTGTATTTTGAATGCATGAAAATAATCTGACGTCTTGTGGCGTTTTGACACATGTTTTGAAAGCTCTACGAGGAACGAATTGCATAAAGATGTGCCCACAGATTCATATGTCAGAATTCACCGGTCTGACATTATCGTAGATTCCATCGACGTAGCGTGCAGACTTCACTTGACGCATATTGGCTCGGAGACGTTTCTCGCAGCAAACGTAAAACAACATCTAAGTTCTTCGAAACGTTCCAGTTTCCTGGCTTGTTTTTGACTAGCAGAAATAACCTCACATGAAATATGGATTCAATGCCGAATAATATATATTGTATCTATCGCGATACAGGCGAAATATCCCGAATTGAAACTGCCGAATTTAAATTTACTTGTTAGATGAACTGTAATACTGAAACAGCGTAGTTACTTGCATGCAAGAAACAAACTAAGACAACATCAGGTTATGCAAAAAGAAACAGTAATCCACATAAAGATTGCGCAACAAGTCGACTTACTAAACGATCGTCATTTCTGGGTAGCCCGTCGTTTAACATTTAATGTCTCGCTAAGAGTATAGCTACACAATCCAGCGCCATTTCCGACCATGCCGTTTACTGCAGCCCGCTGACTCACCCGTAAGACCTCTGTCTTGCTCTCATGGCGCGCTGCGCGTTCGACGTTCGACTCACCTGCAAGTTTCGGCGCCGCGTGCAGGCGCCGTGTGTGGAACATGAGACGAACACATCGGAGCTCACTCTAACGCGTCCAGCGGCGAGCGTGTTCGTTGCGCCAATCAATCGCCTACCCAATGACTGCATACCGACGGGCGCGCGACGTTGCCGGGTTGAATGGCCGACTCCGAATACTGAGTGACAGCGCATCCCTTTGGTGAGGCGGAGTCGCCGCGAGTTCGCGCGCGCGCGTACGTGCTGCTGTTTGGTTATGATTTCACGTTACCGACGGCGTAATCGTGTGGATGGTGTCTGTTGACGGATGCGCGGAGATGAGTTGATTTGGCGTGATAAACGTGTTAGTTAGAACGGAAAAGTGCACATGGGTGGGCCATGCATAAAATGAGCAAAATTCGGAGTTGCGTTGTTCAGCGTAACTTCCAAGCCCCAGGACGTGGGATCAGTTTCACTGTGATTTTTAAAAGCTCTCTCATATGGTCGATTTCGCTCCGAAAAAAATCGAACTCTCTCCTTATCTATTTTCGAAACAGAGAAAAGCTTTTCACTAACAATCCATCACGAATATATCCACAGAAGCGTTCACAGGAATGCCGTTATGGTTGCACCACTCAAACAGTCACGAACTGCAAGATGTGACTGCGTCAAATTATGAGTCTAATTTATCGCAATTATAAATTGTGTCACATCCAAATAAGTCTTAACAATGTTCCCGATAGATGTTTGCTCATATTTGTACTAAAATATCATTGTTGAAGTGCGTTTTCCTAAATAAATCTGAGCAAATCTTTAGCTATATATAATTTGCAATTATTGTCCTCGACATCACAATTTTGATTGACGTTTTGTTACTGCTCGGCGATCTAGCACTGCTAAGTTGTTTTAACGCTGACGGCGCTTGCGCAAACGTTATGATGCGAATTATATGGGATGCAGTTCCATGAACGTAAATTTGGAGTACAACATTCCAGATGTTGGATTGCTCGGTGGTTTGGCATTTCCGTTTCGAATGAATGTACGATTCCGTTTAATTTACGATGACGACACGTGGCTACGGCGTGCAGTAAACGGGTAATATAGTGCCCAGTGGAGTTAATAGAAGTAACTTTACGTGTACGTGGGCGGATGTGCTTTATCACGCGCATGCGGACACAACCATTGATGCGATTTAAATCTTATCTTGAAGTAACGCTACTTCAGAGGTAAAACCCATTATATATATGTATGTATGTATGTATGTATGTATGTATGTATGTATGTATGTATGTATGTATGTATGTATGTATGTATGTATGTATGTATGTATGTGTGTGTGTATGTGAGTGTGTGTGTGTGTGTACGTACGTACGTACGTACGTACGTACGTACGTACGTACGGGCGGGCGGGCGGCGGGCGGGCGGGCGGGCGGGCGGGCGGGCGGGCGGACGGACGGACGGACGGACGGACGGACGGACGGACGGACGGACGGACGGACGGACGGACGGACGGACGGACGGACGGACGGACGGACGGACGGACGGACGGACGGACGGACGGACGGACGGACGGACGGACGGACGGACGGACGGACGGACGGACGGACGGACGGACGGACGGACGGACGGACGGACGGACGGACGGACGGACGGACGGACGGACGGACGGACGGACGGACGGACGGACGGACGGACGGACGGACGGACGGACGGACGGACGGACGGACGGACGGACGGACGGACGGTATAGGAAAGAACGTCATGGCTGATTGTACTTCGAGAGCGTTGATAGATCACTTGTCACTCTCTCTCTACCTGTGCTAAACATTCTTGTAATTCACTAAGTGCTGAGACGCACTAAGGATTTTGAACGTCACGCCAGTGCACCGGCATTCACCACCATCTAATCCAACACGTGACGTCACAAATGCTAGACCCGTCGGCCAATCGAATGCAAGCTCCTTTCTTCTGTCATTCATACGCTAATTATACACTTGTGGGTATATGACTCTGTGAGGATGAAACCAGCAGGGGATCGATATCCACGGACAGACGGGAACGCCTGATTATAAGAGCTTGCTTCAAGGCATCCCCGGAAATATCTTCTGGAATGACATTAGCGGTTGACGTAACACAATTCCACCGCAGCCAACATTGCGAGAACCGCTGTTGCAAGTTTGTCTCAATGCGCTGCTTTGAGAATTATAAAATTGAAAATGATATAATAATTCCAGATGCTGTCTATTTTTGTCTAGCGAATTCAGTCTAGTTTAACAACTTATGTCCCTCCGTCCTATGTACCTTAGAAAACACTGCGCAGCAAGAATAATAATTATACATAATAATATTGTATTAGCGTGACATCAAATCGATGATACGGTAAACAGCGCGTGACGTATGGACGTGAACCAGTTCAGCCTATTCACATACATTGGCTGTCCAGTGGTTTCGTCACTTGTCAACCTTCTTGACCTGAATGTCTACTTTGTCTGTGGGTGACAGGCGGAGGTTTTAGCTCTGATTAAAGTGCCTGTTCTTCTTCTTGTCTTCTTTGTGAGACTTCGGGAGAATGTAGGTGCACGCATACATTTACGCACGCACACACGCACACAAACATACACACACATACACACATCCACGCACACACACACACACACACACACACACACACACACACACACACACACACACACACACACACACACACACACACACACACACACACACACACACACACACACACACACACATAAAAACACACACACACACACACACACATACACGCACTAGAACACTACATAATGTCCACAATCGTTCCGCTGTGTTCTCGATCATATTCAATTAGACTCAACTTGTTGAACAACAATACCTATAACATATGTGCTCCCTTCCTTTAATTATGTTTAGTAATGTTTTTATTTATTGCGTCTAAAACTCAAGTTCCTCAGCATTTACGGGCTGTAGAAGTATAATATTGTTGTTGTTCTTCTTGTTATTAAACATATATGCACAATCAAGTATAATATTCGTTTGTGTTTCATTACTGCCTAAAGCTTCGGCGATCAGACGTGCTCATCGTATTAACTACATGATAATTATTACACGACACTGTGGAAACACAAACAAAAGACGATCCTCAATAATTCTAGTGAAACACTGAAATGATTACTGACTATTGCTAAATTATGCACAGCACAGCAAAATGCGTCACAACATTTATACCTGTCCAAAACTTTTTTGTTTTAACACCACGCATCCATAACATAGTCCATATTACTGCCAAACAGCTCGCTAACACCAGTTATTATACTTGTCTATCACCATTTAATATCGCGGAACGTTAGCTATGCATTGTCTAGATAAAGTTATGTAAAACAGTCAAACTTATTTCTATGCTGGAATATTACGGTATGTTGTCTAGGCAAGCAAACACGCTAGTTTGTTGCATGAGCGATATATATTGCGCTGAATAGATTCAGAACACGTCTGTAATTTAAGTCTGTCTTATTCAAGAGTGTGAAATTGCAGGGCACTGCACTGAATACTGAACTGTTATGCTATAGACAACCACGGATCGAATTCTACGCTAAAGGCGCGTAACTTCGATCTCCTGATTTCATTGGTCCAGACGAATGGCGATAGCATGCGCAAGACGATGTTCTATAACCGAAATACGGTGTCTATTATGAGGCCGCCAATGATAAATTATATACAAACGAAGATATATTAATATCAACACAAACGTCATATTTCATCCAGCATATGGGAAATTGCAACAAAGAAACGGCTTCATTGGTTTCATGTACGTCCCAGCGACCAGTTCGAACAAAGACCGGAAGTGCAATAAACTTCCGCCTGAACTCACCCTACCAGATTTATAGCACAGTCCACGCAGAATGGAAGCAAATTGCCAAGAGTTTCGTTTCAGATGTCCAACAGCCGCCCACCCCACCCCCCGTTTTCCGAAGTTCAATCCAAAACGAAATAGGACGGAACTGTTGAGATTTAATCGCTTTACATCTCCAGCACCAACAGCCCAAGTCCAATCGAAACAAGTCGACGATGTTGTGATTCATAATAAAGAAATAAATGAACGAATGAGTGAGTGAATGAGTGAATGAGTGAATGAGTGAATGAGTGAATGAGTGAATGAGTGAATCAGTGAATGAGTGAATCAGTGAATCAGTGAATCAGTGAATCAGTGAATCAGTGAATGAGAGAATGAGTGAATCACTTAATGAGCGAATGAGCGAATGAGCGAAAGAGCGAGAGAATGAATTAATTGAATAAATGATTCAATGATTGATTGAATGAATGAACGAATGAATGAATAAATGAATAAATGAAGGAAGGAATAAATGAAGGAAGGAAGGAAGGAAGGAAGGAAGGAAGCAAGGAAGGAAGGAAGGAAGGAAGGAAGGAAGGAAGGAAGGAAGGAAGGAAGGAAGGAAGGAAGGAAGGAAGGAAGGAAGGAAGGAAGGAAGGAAGGAAGGAAGGAAGGAAGGAAGGAAGGAAGGAAGGAAGGAAGGAAGGAAGGAAGGAAGGAAGGAAGGAAGGAAGGAAGGAAGGAAGGAAGGAAGGAAGGAAGGAAGGAAGGAAGGAATGGAAATGGCCAATGATATGGTTGTCGCCACGCAGTTGTCTTTATTTACAATGTCAGCCCCAGGCAGGAGACGTCA
Source organism: Oasisia sp. SBJ-2009 (assembly GCA_964017155.1). Classification (NCBI taxonomy): domain Eukaryota; kingdom Metazoa; phylum Annelida; class Polychaeta; order Sabellida; family Siboglinidae; genus Oasisia; species Oasisia sp. SBJ-2009. Next base: position 59,102,049 of record OZ024855.1, on the reverse strand, counting down.
CTTGCTGTTGGCTCTGTATGTGTGCCCGGGGGATCTGCCGTCCGTTGTGACCCGCCTGTCTTGTCTCGCGGCACCACGTCCACGTCCACGTCCACGTCCACGTCCACGTCCACGCCCACGCCCACGCCCACGTCCACGTCCACGTCCACGTCCACGTCCACGTCCACGTCCACGTCCACGTCCACGTCCACGTCCACGTCCACGTCCACGTCCACGTCCACGTCCACGTCCACGTCCACGTCCACGTCCACGTCCACGTCCACGTCCACGTCCACGTCCACGTCCACGTCCACGTCCACGTCCACGTCCACGTCCACGTCCACGTCCACGTCCACGTCCACGTCCACGCCCTCGGCCAGCACACGATTCAAACGATCGGCAATGCGCCGATATATTTTTTATGTTTCGGCTGGTTCCATCCAAAACTGCCTATACTCGATTGTACGCCCATATTTCTAGCAACAGACGTCCCTGTCATCCCAGTTGTCTTGTTGCGTTTGTGTATCTTTGGGCGAAGACACAATGGCGCCAAAATAGAATTTCCACAAAATCTTTGCAACAGGAACAAACGAGGTGCGACATCGAATGCGCATGACTGTGACGTACTTACACCGGTTCTGCTCATCCGCTTGTGTTCACACTTGCAACTCGAACCGTTTTATTTAAAACGATTGATCAAATCCACCTGCAGAAGTTGTTTAGCTAAACCGGTTTAGTTAAACGGTTTAGCGCTAAATCGCGTTCAGGCGTGTAATTTTTTACCGGATTAGTCAAACCGATTTAAGTTAACCGTTGTAAAGTAGAGGTGTGGACGCAGCTATTGAAACTTGGATAATATCTCGAATCTACAAGACTTCAAACATCTAACGTCGGCTGACATAGACTTATGACTGGCGTGCGTCGTCCCCCGGACAAGATATGTCGCTCGACTGCTCGCTCACCTGACATACAACTCGTCATGTGTCGTCCTCCGAAGTCTGCCCAGTAGATTAGTGAAAGGCGACTAATGGCACAGCCAATTTGAGCAAGCGGCGTGTCGTTATTGCAATAAGCAGCACATTAATAGAATTCCTCCTATCAGCGTCAAAGTGCACCGGCATCTCGACAACACTACCTCGTGCAAAGTGTCATCAATCAGCCGTGTCTGCGTGATACGCGTGCTTATTATTTACAGACCTGTCCCGGAGACAGGAGAACACTTATTCTACTTACACTCACTTCTCGACGAGACTTTTTCACTATCACTGAATATTATATATATATATATATATATATATATCTAGATATATATATATATATATATATATATATATATATATATATATATATATATATATATATATATATATACATACATACATACATACATACCGACCGACCGACCGACCGACCGACCGACCGACCGACCGACCGACCGACCGACCGACCGACCGACCGACCGACCGACCGACCGACCGACCGACCGACCGACCGACCGACCGACCGACCGACCGACCGACCGACCGACCGACCGACCGACCGACCGACCGACCGACCGACCGACCGACCGACCGACCGACCGACCGACCGACCGACCGACCGACCGACCGACCGACCGACCGACCGACCGACCGACCGACCGACCGACCGACCGACCGACCGACCGACCGACCGACCGACCGACCGTCCGACCGACCGACCCACCGACCCACCGACCGACCGACCGATCGATCGATCGATCGATCGATAGATAGATAGATAGATAGATAGATAGATAGATAGATAGATAGATATCCGAACAACTATAAGTAACCTAAATCAAACGCCGGACATTTATAATGCAATAACTGATATTAATTTAATAACAAAACAGACCTACCCACATTGACCCTATTGGCCCGTATTCCGATAAAACGGATGCACAATGTAGAATCAAACACCCTCTAAGCAGTGCCATTAACAATTGCTATTACATAGTATTATATTTGTTCTACCAACTTTCAAAATAAATCGGTCAAACAAATTGAATTGAAGAAACATCTTTATAAAACCACACGCTATCTTAGAATACTGAATCATTCCGTCATTCGTTTCCGACCAATGTTTCCGCCCAATTACAGTCTCACTGCGTGTCACTGGGCCTCTGTTGGCACATTCAGATGCTTCATTCGACGACTGCATCGCAAGATAATAGCCATAGTTCAGCGATAGGAGAAAACGGAAAACAGCAACGTTTTGTTGAATAGCACATCGAGACAAAGCATTTGGGAAGTAAAGGCTCCTCACTGCAGAAATTTAGTGAAGTTGTGACAATCCTGGACAAACCGTTAAGCTTTTCCTAATACGACACCATAAAACAAGAAACGATCTAAGAAATGTCGTAAGACATCCCAATACCGATCCTTGAGTCCAAGGGTTGCCACAAACCCACAGAAGAACACATAAATGTTCATGTTCATAAACGCACTATCGGAGTCACAATTACTCCCTGAAAAAACACCGAACATGCGCAGAAATAACCAAACAATAACATAGACTAACCTGTTCTGCATGAGTTCACTTAATCGGCTTCGAACGAGACGAGACAACATGTCGGCCTGGCGGACGGTAAACAAGTCCTCCTCGACAGAACACGACGACCGTCGCTCACTGTTCGCTCGAGTTGACAACCGCGCAATTAGGCAAACAGCGCGACACACGATGACTCCGTGAGCCACTCCACTCCAACCTACGCCCGGCTCCGACCAGTGGCCGAACGTAATTGGTACTCGTCCGTAACAACATCAGACCCAGACACGACTACGCCCCGTCCCGTTCGGCTGCGCAAGCCGCTAGATATTGTGAACCGTTACAAGGAGCGATTCGATTTCCACATCAAAAACGGTCCGTGTATATGCCGTCTTATCCTTGTACCTTTTCAAATGTGCGAACGAAAAATGGAAAGACACGGACCGAAAACGCATCCCCATATGAACGTGCGGAATAGCTCCGATTAGTTTCCATTCGGGATAATATCGATGCTTTTGGCGCATTCTGCAATAACGCGCGACGTTTTCGCACACGTCGTAACTTAGGAGTGCAATTTGAAATGTGTTTAGACAGTGCATACATGTACAACATAAACAATACTTACCTATTTGAAAATAACCGTAACTCGATTTAATACGATTAAGCAATATCCCCAGACCACACAGAAAACCCAG
>OZ024855.1:59078867-59088867 GCA_964017155.1 Oasisia sp. SBJ-2009 | reverse complement strand
TACTGAATGGCGAGGCCACGCACAATTTAAATGAAATTCGAGAAGCGCAGAAACAGACGTCAGAAACACTAAGAGCTAGTAACCGGAACAACTTTAGAAAGTCGTTTTTGCATGGGCAGCCAATTACACCAGTGTAAAGCCGTAACAACTGATCGGTCGTACTACCCTTGAGATTCCCGGCAACGTGCCGGCTCGTTACGTCTGTGGAGACGAAGGACAAGGACGGTGTTCCGAGCACCGGAAGTGAGACTTGTCGCGGCCACCGGGGAGCGGGTGTGTGCGCCACCGTGCGGCGACGGCGTTGAACGGATTTGTTGTTTCAACACCTCGTAATGGAAAATCAATCGGTCGTTTTCCCGCGAGAATTGACCGCGTATGTCACTCGTTGGTCGACTGCGCAGGTCGATATGTAAACACACGTCGCGTAGCCGTCAAATGAGTGCGAACGACGCGAGTGGCGAGAGACGTGACCACTAAATGAGTGTGTTGTGTTGTGTGTGTGCGGGCGGCGGCTGTTTTATGGACAGCCGCGACTAACACATTGGCGTGAATTATGACGCGTGTAAAATACCGACTGTTTGTCGGCGCTTGACTGCATACGCCTATGCAATTAACATAGGGTTTCATGTAACGCAAGGTTTTAATAGTTGTCTTTACAAATGGTATTTATTGAGGCAATTATTTGCTATATCTGATTGGAATTTTGATCGTGAAGTTCGAGGCAGTACTGTGCTGAAATTGTCGCTATGCTACGCATTCGATCATTGGTTTTCAGATGTCATGTATATAAATTATTATCGTCGTACATACGTAATCATAATTGCTATCACAATCTCGTTAGCATTGAAGTTATTTACTTATTTCCTCCCTTCCTATCTCCCTCCCTACCTCATTATTTCCCTGCGTCTCTTTCTCCCTTCATCTCTCCCTCCAACCCTTCCTTCCTTCCTCTCGTCTTCTCTCCCTCCCTTGCTCCATCACCCCCTCATCCAAGCATCCCTACCTCTCTATCTCCCTCGCTCCCTCCTCCCTCCATCCCTCATGCTGAACGCCTCTTGCACCATGTTCTTCCGCCGCCGTGTTCCCACACGGGGTCGGCCTTAGTTTACGCTCGCTAGCCGTTCCCGCGTTCCACGTCTTCCTCCTTCAGTTTCCTCAACGCAATCTCTTTCCTTACATTGTTCTTCCATATTTTTGTTGGTCCTCATCCTTTACTCTTCCCAGTCACAGTCACGTCTGCACCTTTTCTCTGGTGGTGGTCTGTCTGTATTCTGTGATCGCGGCCGTACTACCGAAACCAGGCACCTCTCTATTTCTCTTCGATTGAGGAGCCCTTCTTAGTATCTCCATCACCCACGTGTTCGCTCCGTTCATCAGAACTGCCTGGATCAGTGTGTTTCCAACAATGACTACCTTCGGCGAAAAGACATGCTGCGTGCATTTGTCTATCAGGGCAGGAGTTTGTCTTGAAACAAGACTCCCGTCATAACTGTCCAGAACTAGTGTTCGGCCACGGGTCACCGTGAGGCACCAGGCTAATTAGATGGGACGGACTCTCCCGGAGCACCGGGTGGGCGAGGTGGTAGGGTTCTGGGCCTGAATCAAAGGCTCAACACGACACAGGTCTGGGGCATGCCCCGGAAGTAGTAAACAAAGTTCAAAGTGATGCACTACGAAGTGTGTTTTAATCTATTCCCTGGCACATAGTGGGGGAATAAAGAAATGTACCAATTTGCATGTAAACGCGTTTATAGTGTTACTTGTGAAAGTTAGCAGGGAACAGAGGCAACACTACAACCTGCGATGGTGGCGTAGGAAAACACCTGGTTGGACCACCTCGCTCGTCGTGTAGCAGAGCGACACTGACCGCGACACCAGACACGGTCACTGACAGATGACATATACGCAGAACGACTCCAGATAATCGTGTTTTTATTTAGAAGCGATCATGAATTGTACTTTGAATGTCCTTTTTAAGGACATTAAAGTGACTTGAATTGAGAGCGTCCCCAAATTACAAGTGTATTATGAAACAGTCTGTCTTACTGGTAGCTCCGCAATCCACGTCGAAGTTTATCGGAGAAACGTGTAAGATGTCATGCCAGAAATACTTGTCAATGTAATGGTATATGATTGGAATTACAACAAACGTTGTCTCCGAACCTGGCTTATATTACATTTACATATTCTTTTTATGTATTTCGATAATAATTGTTAAAACACAGATAACTTAAAATAATTAGCCTAAGTATTAACATAAGGAATACGAAAATTGTGTTCAAACATGACAAACATATAGAAGTTATTACGTCACTGGCATGACGATGATTTCAGAATCCGAAACAATCGTAGAAACAACAGTTGGATGCGTAAACGTATACCATTGTGCGTAACCACGTAAAATGGATTTCCGTCTACGTGAATGACACGACCTCGAAGAAAGATACAATCCCCCTGACCCTTCCTATGCCCGGAGGAAATCACCTTGCTTAGTGTCGCCACGCGTCGTCTAATGGAGGCTAACCACGACCCTTCATGTTAGGTACGCGAAGTTTCGCCGTACGAAAATGGTTTAGCTTTCAGCGAAAACAATTTACAGTTTGTTGAACTTGGATCGGATGGATAAACATCTGGTTTGCAGCGTTACCAGCAATATCGCAGCGGTAATGGAGACTATGATGCAATATCCGGTTCCACCGAAGTTACTTACAGGATACCTTTGAGTTCAAACCCACATGTAATCGTATCGTTTTGTCTTTCCCTCCTGTATTGGCGTATCCTTATAACAGACGCACTACATTACACATTATATCACGACACTCCGCAGTCTCTTGTCAGACAACCTCCATGCGCAGTTATACAGCGATGTTGTAACATAATTCCTTTTACGATGGCAATGGTGAGACTTGTTGTCAAAAGGATATAAATTATCTACAAAGGGAGATAAATAAACAGACCTGTCGAATGAAAAGGTTTCACCAGGCTGATTCCACGTGCCCAGCTGAATTAACACAAGTCTTGCCATTAAGCGTTGGATTAGTTAAAATATTCGTACTTTAATATATATATATATATATATATATATATATATATATATGTATACATATATATATATATATATATATATATATATATATATATATATATATATATATATATATATATTAAAGTACGAGTGCTTGAACTGAACACATTTGTAACGTCAATAATTGCGTGTTAACACATCAAATGTGTTAAAACAAAACCAAACCAAACCAAAGTGTTTTGAAGCAGACTAATTTGTCATCTCGACACATACAATGCAATATAACCTAGCAGCTGGTGCGGGCTGATGTAAGGTTGGGCGGAGTGAACTGACAGACGAATGCAGAAACTTATTGCTAAGACCTCGGTTAGTTCTCTACTGTCACCGGCACGTAAAATGTAACATTCTATGAGTGACGGATTAAGTAAAAAGTAAGTCTACCTGCAGGTTTCACTCCAGACACAATTCCGAGCGGCAGAAGAGAGAGAGAGAGAGAGAGAGGTGGGGGAGTGAGAGGAGAGAGAAGATATATAGAGAGACAGAGAGAAATACAAAAAAACTGACAGATAGGTACGGAGAGATATATAAGAGATACAGAGAGACAGAGAGACAGAGAGACAGAGAGACAGAGAGACAGAGAGACAGAGAGACAGAGAGACAGAGAGACAGAGAGACAGAGAGACAGAGAGACAGAGAGACAGAGAGACAGAGAGACAGAGAGACAGAGAGACAGAGAGACAGAGAGACAGAGAGACAGAGAGACAGAGAGACATAGAGACAGACAGACAGACAGACAGACAGACAGACAGACAGACAGACAGACAGATAGACAGACAGAAAGACAGACAGAAAGACAGGCAGACAGACAGGCAGGCAGGCAGGCAGGCAGGCAGGCAGGCAGGCAGGCAGGCAGGCAGGCAGGCAGGCAGGCAGGCAGGCAGGCAGGCAGGCAGGCAGGCAGGCAGGCAGGCAGGCAGGCAGGCAGGCAGGCAGGCAGGCAGGCAGGCAGGCAGGCAGGCAGGCAGGCAGGCAGGCAGGCAGGCAGGCAGGCAGGCAGGCAGGCAGGCAGGCAGGCAGGCAGGCAGGCAGGCAGGCAGGCAGGCAGGCAGGCAGGCAGGCAGGCAGGCAGGCAGGCAGGCAGGCAGGCAGGCAGGCAGGCAGGCAGGCAGGCAGGCAGACAGACAGACAGACAGACAGACAATGACCGTGGGCTACAACAATTCCGTATCGAATCCGAGGAACATGTTTAACATTAAAAGTATAATGTGCGGTTGTTTTTCTAATTTCTCTGTGTTGTACGATATTAACTCTAGTCTATAGCATATATATGAACTCTGTTCATATATTGGCCACCCAAAAATGCTTAACGATCCGCAGCGTAATTAAAGTGAGTGGGATTTTACTAGCTATTTCACACATACACAATAACATGCATAGCTCTCCTTTGCGATAACATATAATATATGAAATTATATACATTTATCATAAGTAAATGTACAAAATGAATTCTCAACACGGGCACCAGAACTGTTCAATGAAAAAATATGCCTACTTTCTCGCTGTCAAGATATATTTGTAGAAAACATCTATTAAGATCACGCGGCCTATTTGGGGTTTCACTGCATGATTAAATGCGCTGGACCTGGGAGACTAACATTTGTACTACTCATTTGATCTCATTCGCTAATCCGACAGAAGGTGAATCTTGTTCGAATAGCAAATCTACTTCCGTCAGTCTTATATCGTTTGTGTGTGACCATAGATCCATTTGTGCACAGTAAAATGTCGTGTTCGTGTTTGTATTCGTGTTTGTATTCGTGTTTGTATTCGTGTTTGTATTCGTGTTTGTATTCGTATGCGTGTCCGTGTCCGTGTCCGTGTCCGTGTCCGTGTCCGTGTCCGTGTCCGTGTCCGTGTCCGTGTCCGTGTCCGTGTCCGTGTCCGTGTCCGTGTCCGTGTCCGTGTCCGTGTCCGTGTCCGTGTCCGTGTCCGTGTCCGTGTCCGTGTCCGTGTCCGTGTCCGTGTCCGTGTCCGTGTCCGTGTCCGTGTCCGTGTCCGTGTCCGTGTCCGTGTCCGTGTCCGTGTCCGTGTCCGTGTCCGTGTCCGTGTCCGTGTCCGTGTCCGTGTCCGTGTCCGTGTCCGTGTCCGTGTCCGTGTCCGTGTCCGTGTCCGTGTCCGTGTCCGTGTCCGTGTCCGTGTCCGTGTCCGTGTCCGTGTCCGTGTCCGTGTCCGTGTCCGTGTCCGTGTCCGTGTCCGTGTCCGTGTCCGTGTCCGTGTCCGTGTCCGTGTCCGTGTCCGTGTCCGTGTCCGTGTCCGTGTCCGTGTCCGTGTCCGTGTCCGTGTCCGTGTCCGTGTCCGTGTCCGTGTCCGTGTCCGTGTCCGTGTCCGTGTCCGTGTCCGTGTCCGTGTCCGTGTCCGTGTCCGTGTCCGTGTCCGTGTCCGTGTCCGTGTCCGTGTCCGTGTCCGTGTCCGTGTCCGTGTCCGTGTGCGTGTGCGTGTTCGTGTTCGTGTTCGTGTTCGTGTTCGTGGCGTGTTCTTGTGCGTGTTCGTGTGCGAGTGCGAGTGCGAGTCAGCTAGAGACAGTGACGACAATAGTCAGCTAGAGACAGTGACAACACGAGTCAGCTAGAGACAGTGACAACACGAGTCAGCTAGAGACAATGGCAACACGAGTCAGCTAGAGACAGTGACAACAATAGTCAGCTAGAGACAGTGACAACACGAGTCAGCTAGAGACAATGGCAACACGAGTCAGCTAGAGACAGTGACAACAATAGTCAGCTAGAGACAGCGACAACACGAGTCAGCTACAGACAGTGACAACAATAGTCAGCTAGAGACAGCGACAACACGAGTCAGCTAGAGACAGTGACGACACGAGTCAGCTAGAGACAGTGACAACAATAGTCAGCTAGAGACAGTGACAACAATAGTCAGCTAGAGACAGTGACAACAATAGTCAGCTAGAGACAGTGACAACACGAGTCAGCTAGAGATAGTGACAACAATAGTCAGCTAGAGACAGTGACAACAATAGTCAGCTAGAGACAGTGACAACACGAGTCAGCTAGAGACAGTGACAACAATAGTCAGCTAGAGACAGTGACAACACGAGTCAGCAAGAGACAGTGACAACACGAGTCAGCTAGAGAGAGTGACAACACGAGTCAGCTAGAGACAGTGATAACAATAGTCAGCTAGAGACAGTGACAACACGAGTCAGCTAGAGACAATGGCAACACGAGTCAGCTAGAGACAGTGACAACACGAGTCAGCTAGAGACAGTCACAATACGAGTCAGCAAGAGACAGTGACAACACGAGTCAGCTAGAGACAGTGACAACACGAGTCAGCAAGAGACAGTGACAATACGAGTCAGCAAGAGACAGTGACAACACGAGTCAGCTGGAGACAGTGACAATACGAGTCAGCTAGAGACAGTCACAATACGAGTCAGCTAGAGACAGTGACAACACGAGTCAGCTAGAGACAGTGACAACACGAGTCAGCTGGAGACAGTGACAACACGAGTCAGCTAGAGACAGTCACAATACGAGTCAGCAAGAGACAGTGACAACACGAGTCAGCTAGAGACAGTGACAATACGAGTCAGCTAGAGACAGTCACAATACGAGTCAGCTAGAGACAGTGACAACACGAGTCAGCTAGAGACAGTGACAACACGAGTCAGCAAGATACAGTGACAACACGAGTCAGCTAGAGACAGTGACGACACGAGTCAGCTAGAGACAGTGACAACAATAGTCAGCTAGAGACAGTGACAACACGAGTCAGCTAGAGACAGTGACAACACGAGTCAGCAAGAGACAGTGACAACACGAGTCAGCAAGAGACAGTGACAACACAAGTCAGCTAGAGACAGTGACAACACGAGTCAGTTAGAGACAGTGACAACACGAGTCAGGTACATACAGCGGGTGATCAGTCTCAGTCTGACCGGCCCAGCATCCAAAGATCGACTTACAATTACGAAATAAAACATTATAAAACAAGTTTCGACGGGAACTACGTTATAAAACATCTGGTACCCCATCGTTTAGGAGCGAAACTTCTGTTTCCAGCGTATGGTAACTCGAGTCAGCTCAGGTGGACGGGTTAGCGCTGTCCATCTAACGGCGTCAGCATCCAAAGCAAACACCAGCAGCTGTCTTTGTTTGTACGTCTTCACGCGCCAGTGACAACAGCTGCCGCCAACACGCACGAGCCGACGCCTCGCGCTGTGTGGAGCGTCTTTAGACACTCATTAGTGGCAGCTACATTGTGCTTGATTACTGCCAGATATACCGACACTGCGCCTCTCGCAACATTTGGCTGGCTATTTTGTAATTGTTTACAGTGTACTGTAAATGGAACCCATACGATCCAACGAAGCTCGTAAGAATATAACCAATTTCTGTAAACGATACAACGTGTTTGGAATGTGAAATAAAAGAGCGGCTAATCAGAAATGTCTTTTTAATATATTTATCTGAACGCAGATATATATATATATATATATATATATATATATATATATACATACATATATACATATATATATATATATATATATATATATATATATATATATATATATATATATATATATACATATACACATATATATGCATATTTATAATATATATATATATATATATATATATATATATATATATATATATATATATATATATATATAATATTCACGTATATCGCGCAATATTTAGTCTTTATGCTACCCAACGATCTTTTCTTGTACTCCCTGACACACCTGTTCAATTAAACACTACCATGACTTATTAGGAAGTATTAAGCAACACTGCACTTAATGCGCCAAGATCATTCGAACACACACATCTCATCTGAACATTCAAAATATTTTCATCTCTCAAGCATATGAATGACTCTCTTGTTTTAAACAGTGGTGCATATTTGTGTGCGTGCGTGCGTGCGTGCGTGCGTGCGTGCGTGCGTGTGTGTGTGTGTGTGTGTGTGTGTGTGTGTGTGTGTAGTCTTCGCGCACTAACCGCAGCGTGGCTGAACGTTTCACAGAGAGGTCGACGTGGTGTGCGGTAGTCTTCAAGAGCTTAGCCAGATACCCTTTCGCTCGTCTTCAAGACGGGGAGAATGCTAACCAAGACGGGTAAATTACAGCTGATAAGACTGGCGGAATAAATAGCTCAACTATTTTGGTTTGCTATTGAGAAATACTGTAAACCAATAATGGCTGTGAATGACTATAGCTTCCATGAAGCCGTTCGCGTGTTATCGAGACGTATTTGAGTAATTCAAGACTAGCAAAAATTGTTGTCTGGCTAAGGGCATGAGAGTCAGCGAAGAAATATACTGAAAAGCTCTTTGAACAGTTACACGGACATTTTCTATTTTAATATTACGTCAATACATGTTTTAGTTTCACGAAGGGCCGGCATGCAGCAAAGGTTCCATCTTCACTTTTAATTAATATTTTTTCATCTTAGTGCAAAACGTTCTGTGGAAGAGAACTATAGAATGGGTATCATGCAGTTCAACAAATAAATGGCATGTGGACGGTGGTTTCCTGGTTCACTATCGGCCTATCTGAATCGTACGCGCTGATCAAATTACGCTGTGAAAAACGAACGATAACTGTGGACAATGGACGTAAAATCTTAATAATTTAAATCTTACGCAACGGCGAAACCGTATTGCGTTCGCTGTGCATGTGCAAATACACTTACACTCGGCGTAACTCTACAAGTCATTTAATGAACGCGGTGACGTCAACGGATATCAAGCAGTCACAGACGAGGCGAGAACGTATCCCTTAAGGATGACTACATCTGACGAGCCTCCAGCGCGTCAACTGCCTCTGGTTTGTGTCGTGTTTTAGCCGCCGACTTCACGTCGTCAACAGAAGCGGCTGTGTCGTCTTCTTTGTCGCCTTCGAAGGCCGCCTAATGCAGACGACGTGGGGAGAACTTTGCACGCGAAGCACAGCGTGTACGCATTAAGAACGGCCTCGCTGCTCAGAGCTTCTTGCCAAAAACGGGGACGAGACTATATCGCGGAGTCGACCGATAACGAATTAACGGAAGCCGCTCGAGACAGGGTCTGCATACTGTGCAGACGTACTCGACTGGTCTATAAGTCCCACGCGGCACGTTAATCTAACGGCAGCAGCGAGCCGTCAGATGGTCCCAAACGACGTCGATCGCATCGCATCGGACAACGTGGATAATATCGATTGCTCTCAGAGACACGCCCTTATTGTGTTGGTTTTGTTAGGTTGTCGGTCGGCATCCGAAACGGGTACACCTTTTCGAATTTCCGGTTTGAAATTGTAAAATGTCCATGTTAGTGTAAAAGCCCCTCCTTGTAAACGGACATGGAGTTGTATATGGACATCACTGTGAACGATAGGAACTTTTTTGTGTGATTACAAAACGTTAATCATCATTCACATGTGTCTGTATATTTCTTATGTAATATACCGAGAAGTAATTTTGTACAAAAACAGTGATACTGATGGTAAAAATACTGAAACGGGCAGTGTTGATTCACATTATGGAATACACACCAATCAACCATGTCGAACTAATTCAAGGTCCATGTACAACGGGGGGGGGGGGGGGGGGGGGGGGCATTTACATATTGTTCCAGCGGCGTTTCGCATTCAGACGGGAATAACTGCTAAACTCCAAAGTTTTGTCACGAACGGGTATGACGTCTCACATCGACGGTCGATGAACTGACCGACGAGGAAGAGGTCTCCGAAGTTGTCGAAGTGTGAAATTACTTTCTTGTATCCGTCTGTTCTCATTTGGGAGTTTGTAAAAGAATGTTTTGGTTGGATGCCTGATCGAATGACTCCACAGCTGCGTCTCTTTAATAGGATATATATATATATATATATATATATATATATATATATATATATATATATGCTTTGGAGACGACCTTCTCTTGCTGAGATATTCTGTTTGCAGCCAATCG
>OZ024855.1:59066367-59073867 GCA_964017155.1 Oasisia sp. SBJ-2009 | reverse complement strand
ACTGATGAATACCGGTTCAAGAATCGTGTGGAGTAACGCTATAACATTTCAACTCTGTCCGTCGCCACAGAAACGTACTACATATACGTATATATTACATGGGCACTAACATTAATATATTTTTCGTTTATGTGGCTTCCTCTTGGATATAGTGCATCTGCCTTGGTCGGAATCCTACCGTGTATCATAGCCAAACTTATATGCATATACGTCGACATAATAAAGAGTATCGAAGAAATATTGTATTACTCAGAAGCAATAAAAATGAGACGGCGATTGAGTCAGACAGTTGTGTTTACAATGCTGGCGTTTTGTTTACTTTTATCCAACCATAATTTGAACGTGAGTTACTCTTACTGATCGAGAAAACTAGAACCGTATTTACCTATCCGAAGTGAGGTAAAATTGGATGTTGAAACTCATCATTCACTACGTTTCCATATAGTGGGGTTTTGTTTGGGCTGAAATGATTACAACGCGACAGCCGAAGCCACCAGGGCAGGCCTCACTCTAACAGTCATAAGTAGAGGACCTAGAGCCAAAGATAAGCGAATGGTGCCTGAATGATTAATGATCTAACTCTGTGCTATTCGTTCACAAGGGCATTGTAATAACCGGTACCGCTATCTAGCGGACAACTCAGTAGCAAATCAGCTCCAGATGAAACAGGCCCACAATCAGTCATGTTTGTAACATTTTATTGATGCATTTCTCTACTACATCTGATTGACATTTCGATGTCGAGACAATACTATGTGTTTACTGGCCGTTGTCCTCTGTCTTGTCGCATCGTGTCGTGCAGTGCTTCTTCGCTCACAGGAGGCACGCTGGAACAAACGATACGTCTGTGTAATGAAGTAGATGTAACTTCAGCATATTTCGCCAACCATCAATGATATAATTATTATGAAATCGTGCATTTTCTAATGTAGCTAAACCAAACACGACCACGCGTATTTGACCACTTTGATTTTGTCTAACAGACTCAAAACTCAATACCTGTCACACCTCTCTCCACTTGATTCTCTCTCTGTATTCATCCATCCATCCATCCATCCATCCATCCATCCATCCATCCATCCATCCATCCATCCATCCATCCATCCATCCATCCATCCATCCATCCATCCATCCATCCATCCATCCATCCATCCATCCATCCATCCATCCATCCATCCATCCATCCATCCATCCATCCATCCATCCATCCATCCATCCATCCATCCATCCATCCATCCATCCACCCACCCACCCACCCTTCCATCCATCCATCCATCCATCCATCCATCAATCCATCCATCCATCCATCCATCCATCCATCCATCCATCCATCCATCCATCCATCCATCCATCCATCCACCCATCCATCCATCCATCCATCCATCCACCCACCCACCCACCCACCCATCCTTCCATCCATCCATCCATCCATCCATCCATCCATCCATCCATCCATCCATCCATCCATCCATCCATCCATCCATCCATCCACCCATCCATCCATCCATCCATCCATCCACCCACCCACCCACCCACCCATCCTTCCATCCATCCATCCATCCATCCATCCATCCATCCATCCATCCATCCATCCACCCATCCATCCATCCATCCATCCATCCTTCCATCCATCCATCCATCCATCCATCCATCCATCCATCCACCCACCCACCCACCCATCCTTCCATCCATCCATCCATCCATCCACCCACACACCCATCCACCCATCCACACACTCGTCCGTACATCCATCTATCTATTTCCTCTCTCTCCTTCCTGTCCTCGTTGTCTCATTCTCTGTTCCACCTTCCTGTGTCGTGGTGTACATTGTATACGTACGTGAACACTTCTTGTTCGGTCCTCTGTGTCCCGGCTTGCAGCAGCAGGTGCAGCCGCCACAGGAACGCTTGCAGTAGGCCGCGACCGTGTCACACCGGCCCTCGCACTGGTAGTCGTCTGAAAGACGGCGCAAGACAGTGACCGACACAGGATGTCAGGGAACGATACTTGAAGCATACTAGTGTGACAAGGATCATGTTCATTATACTGTGATTATGAATAAGAGGGAATTACGGAAGAGGGAATTACGACAACGGTAATAATACATGTGTCCGTGCGTGCGTGCGTGCATGTGTGCGAGTGTGTGTATGAGTGGGTGAGTGGGTGAGTGGGTGAGTGGGTGAGTGGGTGAGTGGGTGAGTGGGTGAGTGAGTGAGTGAGTGAGTGAGTGAGTGAGTGAGTGAGTGAGTGAGTGAGTGAGTGACCGAATGCGAGAGAGACGGGGAGATTGAGAGAAGAAACAATCACACAGAAAGACGGACATACGGAGACATTGATGTACGGACAGACAGACAGACAGACAGACAGACAGACAGACAGACAGACAGACAGACAGACAGACAGACAGACAGACAGACAGACAGACAGACAGACAGACAGACAGACAGACAGACAGACAGACAGACAGACAGACAGACAGACAGACAGACAGACAGACAGACAGACAGACAGACAGACAGACAGACAGACAGACAGAGACAGACAGACAGACAGACATACAGACAGACAGACAGACAGACAGACAGCTAGACAGAGTCAGAGAGAATGACACAGATGTACCTACCCTGGAACCAGAAGGGGTCGGAGTGGCTGCAGCCGTTGAACCACCACGGCAGACGCGGCGTTGTCGGCTTGCTCCCCTCGGTCGGTTGGTCCCCTTCACTTGATTTCCCACCTTCTTGTGACTTGCCACCCGCTGTAGACTTGCCACCCTGATTAGGGTTGTCCCCTTCGGTCGATTTCCTGCCTTGTCGAGAATTGCTACCCTTGGTAGACTTTCGACCCGGTGTAGACTTTCGACCCGGTGTAGACTTTCGACCCGGTGTAGACTTTCGACCCGGTGTAGACTTTCGACCCGGTGTAGACTTTCGACCCGGTGTAGACTTTCGACCCTTGTTAGACTTTCCACCTTCCCTTGACTTATCACCCTCTGACGATTTTCCTCCCTTGTTAGATTTTCCGCCGTTGGGTTTGTCTGATTTCGCGCCACTTTCCGAGCTCACTGATTGCTCAGCACTTTTGGACTCTTCGCTTTGGCTCACTGATTCCTCAGCACTTTTGGACTCTTCGCTTTGGCTCACTGATTTCTCGGCACTTTTGGACTCTTCGCTTTGGCTCACTGATTCCTCAGCACTTTTGGACTCTTCGCTTTGGCTCACTGATTTCTCAGCACTTTTGGACTCTTCGCTTTGGCTCACTGATTGCTCAGCACTTTTGGACTCTTCGCTTTGGCTCACTGATTCCTCAGCACTTTTGGACTCTTCGCTTTGGCTCACTGATTTCTCAGCACTTTTGGACTCTTCGCTTTGGCTCACTGATTCCTCGGCACCTTTGGACTCTTCGCTTTGGCTCACTGATTTCTCGGCACTTTTGGACTCTTCGCTTTGGCTCACTGATTCCTCAGCACTTTTGGACTCCTCACTTTTGCTCTCTGGCTCGGGGACGCTGTCTGATTTCCCACCGCTCTTGGAATCGTCGTTTCCACGGTCTGATTTTCCACCGCTCTTCGAATCGTCGTTTCCACGGTCTGATTTTCCGCCGCTCTTGGAATCGTCGTTTCCGCTGTCTGATTTTCCGCCGCTCTTTGAATCGTCGTTTCCACGGTCTGATTTTTCTCCCGTTTGTGACTCGCTACTTCCGTCACTAACATTCTCGCTACTTTTGGCCTCTTCTTTCGAATCGACGCCAGTCTGCGGTGTAGTTTCGACGTTGTCACAGTTTGTGTAGAATATGACGTCTTTGCAGGCGGGCCGTGCGTGGGTGACGGCCACGTATAAGAGGCAGGCAAGTGCCAGGCTGTAGATGGAAGCCTTCATGTTGGAAACGCTGCAAAAGGACGATAGTAAAATCATCATTATTAATATTGCTGCGTTAAGCGTGTATCAGCTATATTTATTTCAAAATTGACATTCAGCTATTTTTATGTCGGCATCTCTAACATAATTTACTATAATGAAACGGAATACAATACCAATAACCAACTATTGTTACCTTTTCTAAGAACATTTTCGTCTTTCAATCTCGTCCCTCTTTCTAGTTTGGAAGCGAGAAAATGACATTTTGTGTATTAATATATATATATATATATATATATATATACATATATATATATATATATATATATATATATATATATATATATATATATATATATATATATATATATATATATATATATATATATATATGGTTTATAATACAATTTGAGAAAATTATAATTTTAGGGAGTGTATAATTTGGATTCTAAATGCAAATTACCTTTGTACGTGATCTTAACATAATTAACTAGCCCATTTATCTGGTTGATACTGATATTTATCTTACGTATAAATCACGTTTTTATGTTAAAATGAACTTTATTTAAAGAACAGATAACTAAATAATACCTATTTATCTTAACATGAAAATCAACAGTTTGTGTTAAATTAAATGATATATTTTGTATTAGTTGTTTAAATGATAAGTTGTATTCCTTATTAAAATAACTTATGCTCTTTGAAACAGAGGCACCACATCAACAGGGACGGCAGGTTCTGTGTACTTCCGGTTGTATACGATTGTATACGTCATTTGACAGTGACGTTGGCTGTACGGTTGAAGCCACCCTTTTAAAAAAGGCGACACTCCATAGAGGTAAAACAATCTTTGTTACATTGTGTTGCTGTGGTTTCGACCATTATTACTCGGATTACAAGTATTCCAGCAAGGAGATTTACCTGACAAGTTAAATGCCGCATGTTGCATAGTATATGGCATTTTGCTAAGTTACGGTGTGTTGAAGTGCGTGTCGTGATGTGTGTTGTGTATTTAATTGCGTGGCGTGTTATGTGGTTTCGTTCACTGCGAATCGTTCGGTATGGCGGATGATGCATTCTGTTATATGGTGTAATGTGTATTGTTTTATTGCATATGGAATTGAGTACAACATAGTGTGCTGAGTTACCTTTTCTGTTGAAAGGAGTGTTATGTATTTGTTGACGTATTCTTGATCAAGGCAATGTAGTGCGTCAAGTATTGTATGATTTGATTTCATATATTGGTTAATTGTATACACATAGCCGGACGCATCTCGCTTCACGAATTTACACTATCATCTTGTTCAATACCACATCATACAATATAAAACACGACACATTATATATATATATACATATATATATATATATATATATATATATATATATATATATATATATATATATATATATATATATATATATATATATCGTGCGTTGTGTATCGTATAATGTGGTTTTGAACAAAGTGAGAGTGTACATATAGGCAATTCGTGATGCTAGATGCGTCCAACTCTGTGTACCAATCGCGAAATAGTGGAATTCGGCAACAAACATTAACAATTTTCCGTGTCCTCGTCACAATAAGACTACCTTATGTTTCTTTACTGCTACTTTTTGCTTTTCTGATTTGAAACTCATTACAAAAACGACATTTCTTAACGCTGACTCGATTGCGTAACGTGTTTTTTTAAACTCAATTTCGGATGTATGATTATTTATTTAATTTATATTTCTTCTCACAACCGGAACTTTCAAATAAGTAAGCAATACAGTTATATTCTTGTTTCTGCGTTGTTATTGTCGACTGTTTTCGTGTTCTCAAAACAGATGTCACCGACAAATTGTAGGATGAACACCAATTACAGGTATTATTAAGACAATCCAAATATTTCGTATATGTACATCAATTATCCGGATCGGTGATTAGCTACGAAGCAGCTTTAAATACAAGGTTATTTATGTGTTGGCCTGGACATTTTCTTTGTAGAATCATCAAATATAGCTAACGAAGTTGACAACTTCAGCAAATATGCATACGTTTTGTTACACCTATTGCAGATGTTAGTAAACACCATGCAGACATTAGTAAAAGCCGTCCACACACTTCTTATTTGTACTTCAAGTAATCTGATTGCTGACAAGTTAAACAAACTGATGATTTCGTAAAATACCTCTATAGCGACGAAACGCGAGACATAAAGTTGCCTACCTCCTCTGTCGGTACGTACACGGTCGGTTCTTCGGAGAGTCCGTCCACTACTGTCGACCAGTGAGCTGTGCTACTGTGGCCCGTCCGGTCACGGCTTTAAATGGCGTCGTTCCGGGTCATTTAACATAACGATTATCGCCGCTCGGTCGGGCAGTTTATCCAGCTGCTCATAAAGCGACCCTAACCATGCGTCGTAGGGGTCTTCGTCTTTTGATTCCAGTGTCATTTGTCACCGTCATTAGATGTCAAACGAGCTGGGCTTAAACGGGAGCAGATCCGTCTGAATACCGACCTAGCTACCAAACAGATTCTTCCCGCTGGGTTTAGGTAGCCGAGTCGTGCATCGCAGCCAGGAACCTGATTTCATCGACAGTTATTTCATGGCCAATAGAGATCGGAAATGTAGCGTTCACAGTAAATCGTTTTAATGACGTTTCGTAGATAAACCAATCTTTGAAAGTGTTCACATATATACGTGTCTAATGAAAGGTTTACTGCAACCATGTTCGAACACCTTTGCAAGTACGGTGAATTACGTATGACGAATGAATGCGTCTCCCCCACGACAGTCACGATCTCAGTTCGTTAATTAGGGCTTCACCATTCACACGTTACGTCATTTCACGAAACACGCCCTGCACCCCTGTAGTGCGCGTGCAAAGTCACCGTGACACAGGCCATCTGGATTTTTTTGCATTTAACTTTTTGTACTTCGGTTCGTAACATTGCAAGTTGTAGTTACCTTAACGATAACTATATTTATTTGTTATTTAACTTTTTTTTACTTCAGTTCCTAATATTGATAGTTGTAGTTAGCTTAAAGATAACTGTATGATTTTTCTTTCGCATTTAACTTGTTTGTACTTCGGTTCCATAACCTAAAAGATAACTATGTCCCAAACAAGACAGTAATAACTATACTAAAGAAACTTAAAAGTAAACTTATGAAATGTAATACGGTGTGTCTGAGTATGTTTGCAAAGAACGCAAATCTACGAACTCTTGATCATTGCCTTAGTGCTCTGATGAGGCACGGAGAGAGTGACAGAAGCTATGTAACTATGTAGACGATGACGCTAACTTAGCGGTTTTGTAAAAGAAAAAGAATTGGATATGGATAGGCGGATAAATGGTCCATTTTAAATTAGAAAAAATCAAATCAAAATATATTTATTTGTTTTGGGAAAACCTAGCAGCTGAGCGTAGAACCTGGAAACTCCAGGCGGAAGAAAAAAGACTGCTTCTGCGATTATTACTGCTCTTCCATGTCCGAACTGCGACTGAACGAATCGGCCTTATCAGCCACATCCGGACACGTCGCCTACATGCGACAGACCAGTGATGTCATTGTCATCATCCCGGACGGATGGACGCACACGCAGCAGAGAGGAATACAAGTCAATGTATCGCTGCAATTGGTTGGTTGATCTTTAA
>OZ024855.1:59053867-59058867 GCA_964017155.1 Oasisia sp. SBJ-2009 | reverse complement strand
CAAAATGGCGGACTACCAAATAGTGGCAATGACGGACTAGCGGTCTTAATGGGCAAGTGTGGTGTGGTCAGTCAACTGTGGCCGAGAGTTCTAAAGCACAAGCACGGTGGCTTGTAACGTAGCAATCAAAGACACACATGTTCAGTCGTATAATGACAACGCTACTTTATGTAGCCGGCAAATACGCCCCAAAACTAAGATTTATTTCTGTCCTTCGCAATTTGTTAGTGCATTTATTACTGTCCTTTTATCATGTGTTTAACGGTGATGTATTATTAGCAATACCTGTGTCTATAAGTAGTCTGTCTGGGACGGTCTTGTTTTGTGTTTCGCCGAAATTGCGTAACTCAACAAAACGTACAATGTCGTTATCGTAAACTGGTCTAGGGTGTGAAATGTAGTGGGTAGAAGCATAGAACTTGTTCTTAGTCGTAGCACCGTTGCTCTCGAAGTGTGGCATTGGGTCTATAATAATAATAATGGTTTATTTCATTCTCTGGGCAATCAATACAGATTGAAATTGGTACATAAAACATGCAAAATATATTTGTTAAAATAGATTGAAATAATATATAATTTAAAACATTAGCATAAATATAAAATTAATTAAAAAAGTAGAGAATAATTTATTTGAAATGCATCTATAAAGGTAATTTAAATAGGTTAAGACATTAAAACATATTTTCTGTGGTTATTTAACTAAACTTATAAAAATACTTTAATAAAATATTTTAATAAATACTTTAAAACATTAAAATAAATAGATCTAAAGAATAAATTAAGGTTTTACAATATTTTACACATTTCCATCTATATCAGCATTCACGAAAGTTTGCAAAGTGTCACTTTGAGTTATTTTGATTGAAAAGGCACCAGTTAATGAAGCAGTTCTTGGTCCTGTTGGTTTTGACTCTGGGATAAGGATATCGAGTACGGCATCTTGTATTGTATGTTGCAGTTCTTGGTGTTGGTAGAAGTCTGTGATGTTGCCATGCTCTTACGTTTTTCGTTTATCTGTCTTCGTTGTTCTTGTGATTCTCTGTCATTGCTGTGTCTCCGCCTGGGTCGGAGTTTCAGCGATTCATCACCACTCGACTGTCGCGCTGTCGTGGTTGGTGTCAAACAATTATAGGCGACATTTAACATTTGTTTAGCTCGTGAGATTCTCGCGTCTATTTGAGATATTAAAATACAAATACATAAAAATACAAACAATTAGGGCTAAGTCTTTCAACGTCCCAGATGCCGGCGCCTGTACATTTAAAACAGAACATTTGAACTACACATCTATTCTGTCAATAGATAAATGTATTAATATGTCCGCTCTGAGATAAGGTTATCTGTGGCGCTGGACCAAAATAAATAGTACATCTGCTCAATACTCATGGTTGTACACGTTTTGATAAAGCATGGCAATGAGTTTATGACAATAAAAATCATATACATTCATATAAAGCTAGGTACCCATCACCATTACATCTTGACTTTTAAAATGGCAGCCATTATAACCCATTACTCACGTTTGTTGGCATCTCAACAACATAGGAAATAGTATAAACCATTAATTTTAGAGTCAAAGGATATAATTTTATTTATACATAAATTATGTCATATTCTCAAAGGATCGAAAAATTCAAGATGGTCGTCATGGAACTCAAACCTTTTGTTATTAACAAAGTCTTTCGGCATCTGATCGACATAGAAACATGTTCGAGCTGTCAAAACATCATGTGATGGTCAGTGAATAATGTTTTCCCAGAGACGTACGTAAAGCTGAGGCAACTGCACCCGCCTTAAGACTCTCCCAACATATCCAAATCCATCCCGTCTTTTGGTGCTCGCAACAAACCATCTAGAGACTCATTAAAAACCTTCAGTTCCAAAAGGCCCACTTTCAATGTCACTAAAACCTCAAACTGTGTCAAAGCATGCACCCTCTTCCATGAGTATAAGTAATAATCCTACCTCTAGCCCTCCCATTATCTGTCCCACGTACTCGGCGCCAAAGAATATTAGGGGCCCTGTCATCCCAATCCACTCGGCTGTGGCGTTTATGATTATCTGTAAGGCCGTTCAGACATTACGTCATAACTTATTCACCCATCGTTAGAACCCGTGAGTTCATGTGACGTAAGCCTACCTGCATCTGGGCGTGGCTGTCCATCATACACAAATCATCACGTAAAGTGTTACTATATTTTAATACACCACATTACTGTGATGGGGAAACGAGTGTACTGTGCCGCATCTGTGATTACAACTACTACTACTATTAACATTGTCATGTAAAGACACTACTATCGTTGCGTTGCGTTAATGTGAATATCTACCACGTGAATTTCCCATTTGTGACCATTACAGGTTATCGTATTATAATTGTATTGCAATTTGAGAGATCTAATCGAAATTACATTAATTGCAGTCGCCCGACAGTTTGCTCACATCCAGAGATCAGACCACGGAACGATTCATCGACCAGCCGCAAGTAATTCAGGTCACGCTGTGCCCACCATAAAAATGTTACCACGCCCAAGACAGAGGCAATGAGTATTTTACGACCCAGCCCGCTGACGCTCAGCCCGGTATGTTATTGCGTCGTGGTGTGGGTTATAGCGACCGCGGTTTTAACAAGGGTGATTTCTATGCCTACTTCATTTCTGTCCATCGTTCACTCCATGAAAGCTCAGTTGTGTTCAAGAAAAGTATCCTTTGTGTAGCGTAATCTTTGTGTCATCAGCAGCATTTCGTGAAATATTAGACCGTCAACTGTGTCTATGAATGGTACACAGATCTTCAGGCGAAGTAGTAGAGACATGGACAACATGGTTACTTTCCAGCTCGTGTTTGAGTAACCTTGTTGTTGTTCCGCTCTGGGCGTGCAAACAAGTTATGAAGGAAACACAAGATTGCTATATTCATTCTGACCACTGACAATGAAGATTTGGTTTTATTATTGGTGATGATGAGATCGATGCATCGAGTTTACATATTTACTTGTTGCTTAGGAAACTCCGTTAAGCGCCCAGAAACCGTGCTTGAACACGTTCTTTTAGTCGTATATTGTGTTGAAAGTCTGGTTTCACAAGACTGTCCTGATGACAAAATCCTAAGAGAAACTTGTTAAAGTGTAAAATATATAAATTAACGTTTGTTCTTGGAGACGTCATGTCGCAGTAGTAACGTAGTTAACATATTTAACCGTTGTCAACAGTGTTCGCAAAGGCAGAGCTTGACGACGGTATTTCGCAGGATTTTGATTGTGGTTTAGGCAAATATCGACGTCTGCGATGCATCAATTTCGATACGTTTATGGTTGTCTTGCATTTTGATTGGCTATTTATCAACGTCGTGTTTTGTCCTTTACATCTGTCCATTTTGAGTGCCATATATTTGGGGGCATTTCTTAACATATATTTTGAATATATTATTAACTTGCTTGCAATGCTCTTTTTATGGGATCGTTAATGCTTTGTCTTCTGGTGTTTTCTTGATAATGGTTTGGACACCTTAAGACCAAATATCCTATACGACAATTTTATTAGCTGCAATAAAACGTAACGTATTCTCTGTCTCATTCATATACCTGCACGCACGATCATGCTCGGTGCACACACGCACACACGCTCACACGCACACGCACACACGCACACACACACACGCACACACACACGCACGCACGCACACACACATACACACACACATTCACACACATACACCCGCAAGCAAGCACCCACGCACACACACGCACACACTCACACACACATTCACACACACGCGCGCACGCACGCACGCACGCACGCACACACACACACGCACACACACACACACACACACGCCCATGAACACGACAACACAAACTAAAATTAATTAATTTTAAATTGTCTAATTTTCGTCTAGAGATAAAACGAATTATCAGAGTCGCGGAAATGTCTGGTCGTGACCTCTATGTATTATTATCTATTCATACGTCAAATGGCACTAAACTTCACTTAAAGACGTTGTACCTTTACCAATCATGCGTCGTTGACGTGTAAGAAACCATAAAGAGAAGCGCCATAAATCATGTTCAATGGACGTTGCTTTTGTTTCCAAGTTCGGCTGAGGTCAAAATTCCTGTAGTGACCATCAGTTAACTCCCAACGACCGCTGACCATAACATTCCTACCCAGTTGACCTATTGACCGCTGACGTATGCTAGAGTCACGAGGAATGATAACATGCATGTTGCGCGTGTGCGCGTGTGCGCGTTTGCGTGTGTATGTGTGTATGCGTGTGAGTTTTGCTCACTTGTATGTGCGTATGTGGATATTTGATTTTGCGCGTAGGTAAGCATACATATGCCTATCCTGGCATGCTCAATGGGAAATGCGTGCATGCTCCAGCATGTAAGTTAGGTTTTGCAGCATGGACTGGGACACACCATAGCACAAAGATACGTATTCCTACAGGGAACGCGCGATCACGGCACCTGGCGAAAGAAACGGTACTAGGTGTACATTTCTTTTCTTTCTGGATGTCCTCATAAGTGGCGCCACAGGTATGACAAAGGCGACTTCTAATCATTGGCCGACTGAACGGCTCGCTCAGTTCAATTGGATTGCTCCTCACGTTTCAGAATGATTCCTGGTGTGATATCTTCACCTTTACCCATGATATACGCACTTATGAAATATCACAAATATGACAAATATCACAAATACGTCCTTTTATTAATTATACCGTCAGATCCTCAAACAGTTTGCTATGTCAAGGTCCGGTGATTTGGAATACGACTAAGTACCATTAAGCAAACGCATAGCTTAACACATTTTGCGTCATCTTTAAAATCAATTATGGCAAGTGGGAATAGACATCTAGCAAAAATTTCGTTATGAAACACATGTAACATAACCTTAATATAAATCATTAAAGTTATGAATGAAATATACGTTCACATGTGTAATCATAATCTAGTTAT
The DNA here is from genome assembly GCA_964017155.1 of Oasisia sp. SBJ-2009. Lineage (NCBI taxonomy): Eukaryota > Metazoa > Annelida > Polychaeta > Sabellida > Siboglinidae > Oasisia > Oasisia sp. SBJ-2009. Next base: position 59,053,910 of record OZ024855.1, on the reverse strand, counting down.
CATTGATGTTGATGTTACCATCTCTTCAGTATTATTTATGTAT
>OZ024855.1:59041367-59046367 GCA_964017155.1 Oasisia sp. SBJ-2009 | reverse complement strand
TGAAAATAAATTAATAAGTAAAACGCTAATACAGTACTACTTTGATAAAATATGCATATGTTAATAAAGACAATCATGTTGCCTAAAGATACCAACATAAATTAGCACACAACTGTACAGTGTATTACAAATTAAAAATAATAAATATTATACATTATACATATGTGATAAATAAATAAACTAGTAAAGATATGTAATAATTAAAATAATAAATACATTTAATTAAATGGATGAATAGCTGACTAATTAATTACGATCGTCAATGGGCACCGGAATATTTCCAAATGACATGAAAACGGCAAAAGTTATTCCTGTTTTTAAATCAGGAGATCGTCTCCAATTTTCTAACTATAGACCTATATCACTGTTACCCCAATTCTCCAAAATACTAGAAAAAATATTTAATAAAAGGTTAATGTCATTCATTGAAAATCATCACGTATTGACTGACGGGCAATATGGCTTCAGAAGTAATCACTCAACTTCATTAGCGTTAACCGAATTTGTCGAAAAGGTAACTTCAGCAATAGATAAACAAGAAAGCACTATCGGGGTCTTTATTGATCTGAAGAAAGCATTTGACACCGTTGAACATAAAATACTGCTAAGTAAGTTACAATGTTATGGAATAAGGGGTTTGGCACTAGATTGGATTAAAAGTTATTTAGCCAATCGTGGTCAGTATGTGTGCTATAACAACAGTAATTCAGAGCTAAAGAATATCAAGTGTGGAGTCCCACAAGGATCAATCCTGGGCCCAGTACTATTTATTTTATATATAAATGACATGTGTGAAGTGTCAAAATTGCTTAATATTATTTTGTTTGCAGATGACACTAGCATTTTTTACTCAACTAGGAATATTGTGGATATAACATGTACAGTTAATAACGAACTAGAAAAACTAGATATATGGTTCAGAGTTAATAAATTATCGCTTAATGTGAACAAAACCAATTTTATCATGTTTACAAATAAAAAACAACTTAGACCAACAGTAAACATTGTTTTGAATGGAAAGAACATTGAGCAGGTGTCACATACAAAATTCCTTGGTGTAATCATTGATGAAAACTTAACGTGGAGAGAGCAGATAAAAACGGTTGAAACGAAGGTATCAAAAAGCATAGGTGTTTTGTATAAAACAAAGGATGTTCTTGATATTCAAGCATTACGCACGTTATACCAATCACTTGTTGAACCATATATGTCTTATTGCTGTGAAATATGGGGAAATACGTATCCGTCTAGAGTAAGAAAACTCTCTCTGCTACAGAAAAAAGCTATACGAATAATATATAGTCTTGATTACCATGGTCATACATCTGTATTTTTTCACTGTTCAAGAATTCTTAAACTTCAAGATTTAATTACACATAGGACTATGGTTATGCTTTATAAAGCAAACAACCACTGTTTAGAAGGTCGTATACAAGCGTTCTTTGAACCAACTGCAGCCGTACACAAGTATGATACCAGACAATCTAAACTATTTTATGTTAAAAAAGCGAACACCACCCATAGACTACTGTCAATTACTGTCAAAGGAATACACGTATGGAACGGTCTTGAAAGTAATATAAGACAGTTGCCAAGTTTACAACATTTAAAAAAAAATTTAAAGTCGACGTTACTTTCTTCGTATTTATGAACAATTAACACAATGCAAAAAAAATATTATTGTTGGTTGTATTAAATCTTATAACTTTTACTATAACTATTACGCATTTTAGTTGAGAAGGGCATAGCGCATTACAAGTCATATGACTTCTGCTATGTCCTTTTAACAACAGCACCGATATGATATTGTATTGTCGTTACCATTATGTATTGTATTATTTTTCATACTATGTTGTATATTCCTGTGTTGCTGTTGTTAAATAAACATTCATTCATTCATTCATTCATTCATTCATTCATTCATTCATTCATTCATTCATTCATTCATTCATTCATTCATTCATTCATTCATTCATTCATTCATTCATTCATTCATTCATTCATTCATTCATTCATTCATTCATTCATTCATTCATTCATTCATTCATTCATTCATTCATTCATTCATTCATTCATTCATTCATTCATTCATTCATTCATTCATTCATTCATTCATTCATTCATTCATTCATTCATTCATTCATTCATTCATTCATTCATTCATTCATTCATTCATTCATTCATTCATTCATTCATTCATTCATTCATTCATTCATTCATTCATTCATTCATTCATTCATTCATTCATTCATTCATTCATTCATTCATTCATTCATTCATTCCACAAATCCATGTTAGTCGCTAGATGCGCTAATACGCAACTAGACTATCCTGTTCTACCTTACTAAAATGCCTTTAAGCTATTAAGAGATGTTAATACGGCAGACAAGTCGAACGATGCTTTAACAAAAATACGCAGTGCAACAGCATACGTCATGCCAATGATGTACCACAATAACTAATGCGACAGAGGGCGCTCTGACACAACTAGGGTCTTTGTGCCGTCTTTTACGTATTCTTGATGTGTATGCGGCACCGTTTTGCGGAACATTTTGTGGAACGATTGTTTAAATCATCCTACAATCAGCTGTTGAACTCGCATGACTCCGAAGCCTCACACATAGCTAAATATGGATACAGTCTGACATGTCCGCCAATGTGAAGATATAATATGTACATTAATGAACATTTACAACCGATGGAACGTCGACTGGTGGCCCGACGACAGGGGTCCTGGCTCGATGCCGGAAAGGATGTTTAAAATCATCTACAGCTCGCCGTGTGCATCACACGAGACTGCTCCGTCTTCACACATAGTTAAATATTGATATCGTATAACATGTCCGTCAATACGAAAGCATAATGTCTACATTAATGTACATTTACAGTCGATGAAACGTCGCGGGACGTTCATTGAATTCAGTGCCAAGATGGCGTTGTTTTGGCTGTTGTGTCTATTGACCATACTATTGCATGCTATTCTGTCTATTGACCAGAGGGCATGCCCACATACAAACTATCGCAAATAGCTAATTGAGGATGATTTAAACAAGCGTTTAGCAAAACATGCAAACAAATCCATGTTAGTCGCTGGAGGCGCTGATGCGCAATTAGGGTCTAGTTGCGTATTAGCGCCTCTAGCGACTAATGTGGATTTGTGGATTCATTACAGTACAAATATTTCAGAAACTACGGAACTAACGCTGCTAAACTGGTGAACAATTACCCTGATGTCCATCACACGTAAAATGTTATGTAAAATATGACTTACTAGGATTGATGTATACACCTACTAAACATCAGTTAAACTGCACAAGAGAACGGAACGACAGCAGAGTCAACGGATTTAGATTACACAATGTTTCTATTCGTGAATATTAACTTCGGATGGAATTTTATTTTGTGGAACACAAACGGTACTTGCTATCTTTAATGCTGCGCAGGCGTTTACACAATGGGACAACAAATAGTATTTTAATTAGTGTTGTTTTAATTGTATTTATGTTTGCTCATTAACATATCGTAACTGTCTTTTGAATAGTCAATGTATGCGTCCGCAAATATAACATGTTTCAGTGTTGTTTTAAGATATATATATATATACGGATTACGTCAACAGTAATACATACATATATATATATATATATATATATATATATATATATATATATATATATATATATATATATATATATATCCTTACTTTTCTACATACATTTTGGTAACATTTATTTATGTATATTTTGACTAAGGTAACACACGTATCACTGAATCAGTCATGATCATTCCTGCAGACGGGATACCGCGCTAAATAAGAACTTATGTCTACTTGTACAGATTAATATTTATTATTGAGTTGCTATAGGATATCGTGAAGCTGGCGTATTTGGCTGACTTGTTAATTATCGTGAGTTTGTAGTACAATTGTTCTAACACTCGGTATTTTGCAATAACAATATTTTATGCTAACAGTCGTTGGTAGCGAAAAGTGCCAAAGGAGTGGAGCAACAAACGAAACTCTTCGGAGGGGTCTTTAAACTTACACAAATGCAGCGTGTAGCAAACTGTAATGTAACCTGTCTTATACGACCCCAATTTTAAACGACCACTTAACAGGCTACCACAATCCTACCACAATCCTACCACAATCCTACCACAATACCTGTTTGTAACAGTCATTTATCTGTTAGGAACGACAAATGCAAAACTATACACGATATTGTGCATCTCACCTGTGGAAAAGCTTGCAATTCGAAAACACCATTGCTTTTATAAAAGCATAGTTTAATTAATACATTATTATCTCGAAAGTTTTTGCTGCAAAAGATCTGTTTGCAAGACAGCTACATACTTACCTCGTTATGTTATTCGGTCCCGGGAGATGTCACTGGCTCTGTCTTCCTCTAATGTACGTAGGCCACCACGCACTGCAGACACGGCTCCTCGCCTCACCGAGTTAAATACAATAGTTTCCAGTTCATTGCACACGGTAATCACCCCGTCTTGACCATTTACGTGACAAACCACAACTGTGATTCTTACGAGCCATTATAATACCCAGTTCATGTTGATTTATGTCTGAAAGCAGTGATTAAAAAGAACTAACTGCGCTTTGGTGTGACGTAGTTAAAGGTGTTTCCCTTTAGTACGTCGTTCTTGGTATCGAATGAATAAGATGGTCAGTGGGTGACCGACTGCGGATTAACATAACAGTGGTCATGAACACGTGGCAGAGAAAGGTAAACTAAATTGTGCGCCGGATGGAAGTACTCAAAGGTAAATTGATCGCACTCCCGTTTTTATGAACTTTCACGATAATTGCGTACAAGTTGACGTAGACAATTTACGACAAGCAATTAGTATAACGATCGCGATTATGACTGGTGGAATTGTACCCCTAAAATGTTTAGGTATCTGTAACTTAATAATAAAAAGATGCCCCATCCAGAGAATGCTTTTGATGTGTGTCGTAAAACTAACCAGCGCCGCGGAAAAGTGGT
>OZ024855.1:59031367-59036367 GCA_964017155.1 Oasisia sp. SBJ-2009 | reverse complement strand
AGATGACGTATTTGCTCGATATGCACACTTGAGTACGTCTGAAAGTGTATTGGCTCCTGACATATTGCATGAAACAAGTACCAAGTACTATGATAACACGCACGCGCACGCGCACGCGCACGCGCACGCGCACGCGCACGCGCACGCGCACGCGCACGCGCACGCGCACGCGCACGCGCACGCGCACGCGCACGCGCACGCGCACGCGCACGCGCACGCACACGCACACGCGCACGCGCACGCACACGCACACGCACACGCACACGCACACGCACACGCACACGCACACGCACACGCACACGCACACGCACACGCACACGCACACGCACACGCACACGCACACGCACACACACACACACACACACACACACACACACACACACACACATCGTCAGTTCAGCAATACTGCCTGTTGTGTCCTACGCTCCCCTGTGCATACGTACGTGTGCATTTGGAGTTGCCGAAGTGTCCTTGCTTGCAGCATCGCAAATAGCCACCGCAAGCGTGCTTGCAGTAGGAGATGGTGGTGTCACAAGCACTTGCGCAATGACCTGGATCTAAAACACATTCCAGCACGGTTCACGTTACGTGAAGTCCTTCATTGTATTATATGACGTAGTACATTGTTCAATGTGTTTGTTTTACATTACAATTACGGAGAGACCACGAGTTATAATGTTGTGATGACGGTGATCGTTTTACCACCACCACCGCCACCGCCACCACTACCACTACCACTACTATTACTACTAAATTACTGCTTCTGCTGGTGCCGGTTCAATTGCCACTAATGTTAATGATGATGATGATGGTGATTAGGATGAGCAGATCGATAATGACGAAGATAATAATAATTTTATGCATATGTTGATAATCACATCTAATAATTATTGGTACCTATAATAATATAATACATATCCAACGAGAAATGGAGCAACACAACCAATTAATTTATTCTCTCAGGGTCTCAGTGGGTGGGTTGTTCCTATCGTATGGCGGCAGCGTCGGACAGACAGCCGATCATCTACACTGCCAGTACGTGTCTCACTGGATATCATTCGTATTGATACTATATTGAACATATCCAACGACATACAGTACTGATAAAAGCGTTGTTACAATGATGTCTTTTGCAGTTGCAGTGGCACCAATCAAATGTACGACAGCGAAAGAACAACGTGACGCGGAAGTGACGTCAACCTACCCATGAACCAGTTGGGCTCTGAGGTGAAGCAACCGCCGGGAGGTTCAGCAAATACACTATCAGACGTACTTAAGTGTGCGCATCTAGCAAATACGTCATCTGACCAGCAGGGGCGGGAGACTATAGACAGGCTCATTCCAGGGGTTCCGCTGCGAATTCTGTATCATTACGTTATACAAGCTATTTTGTTTCTCGCAAACATCGTGCATTTAACTTACGATAATGCTATCATATATAAATAGTACATATAAGCAGTCTTCATACCTTTCATGAGATCTGTATTGACACTACGTTTTTAAGTCGCATCTCAACCTTTAAATATTAGGGTTGTCGACACACTGTTTCAATGATTTTTCAGTACTATACAGAAATGTGAACGAAAACCCACCCAATCAAACTAGTAGCACGCAGCGCCGCCTGGAAGTGCCAGACAAAATGTCTGATGCAAACCCAGATGCTGCACTAGGCGGAGCCACTGCATGTTCATTTCCACAGGAGGGTTCTCAGTATCCATGGAATCACTCTGACCCGCTTCCCTCAGGCGGGCCTAACTTAACGGATGTACCAAGTTCCACAGTCGACCCGTCCATACGTCCTGATAATACCAGCGTACCTGACTGGTTTGTTCAGTTTCAAGCCGACTTCTTCCAGAAATGTGAATGCCAATTCCACGAATGGGCACAACATTTCAATGGTCTCGAAGAACGAATATTACACAAAACGAACAATTCGAAGAACTATTTCACAAGGTGCAAGAACACAACATTGGCAAGTTCAGAGAAGGCGGTTCACCAACTCGGGTGCCACACATGCAGAGTTGTCCAACAGTTTACAGAGCGTCTGCGCCATTGTCGTCTGTCCTCCACCAACGGGAGATACTCATGGTGCAAGGCCGAAACACGACTCAATACCACGACCGTATGCTTACGACAGGTAAGGACAAAAGGAAGCATGAGACGCTATCACCTCCCTAGTTCCAACTGCAGCGCCATCGCAGCACCGAGGAAGAGCGGCACCACCTCCACCATCTCAAATACCAATACGTGGGCCTTGAACAGTTTAATGGGAATCCATCCGAATGGGAGAACTGGACACACCAGTTCCGAGTGATCACGGGCATATGCCGGTGCACTGAACCAGAACAATTGCTGCATCTCGTGTCTTCCCTTAGCGGGGCAAGCGTTAACTGCACAGCGCAGTTTGTCAGAAGCCGAACCTCATCAGTGGACTCGTGCATGAACGCACTCGACAACAGGTCTGACTCAAAGAGACCGCTCGTTATCGCCTCGCTACGCTGTGATCTGTCCGTCATCAGACAGAAAGAGGGAGAAAACCTGGAAACGTGTAGTGATAGAGTGTTAAGCTTAACACGCCGAGCGTACCAAGGAATGACACCTGAACTAATCCAGGGATTGCCTATACCCGCCTTCCTGAGAGGCATCAAGGGTAAGGCAGCGGGGCAGGAGGCGATGAAGTTCGGCAAACGTAAAACACTTGTATAGGCGGTTGAGCAAGTCATGCACCTTCAGTGCACGACGCGAGCATTTGGAAAACCGCCATGCTTCACCAGACAGGTCGTCGTTGGTGACGAACCACCCACAGTCGTTGACCGTGTCGTAGACGGTGCCGTGCGCAGGCTACAGCACGCCAGCACCACCCACACAACGATGACACCTACTTCTCGTGCGTTGGCACCGGCCACATGGCAAAACATTGCGCGACAAACAGACGACATCTTCCGTCCCTCCCCCCACCTGCTATGAATGTGACGGTCGCGGACATTTGTGTCGTGAATGTGCTAACGTCGACATACAGAGGGAAAATAAAGGCACAGACGCCGAAACAGTAGCAATGAAAGCAGTAGGGGCCAGAGCACAGACAGACGTCCTGGTGCGACCCATACGAATGTAGTACCTTAATAATGGTGTCATTTGAGATTTTTAAAAATTATTTTTATGTGAAGTGAGTACAGTAGGGCAGGCATACAAGTAGATTCAATGCTCTGATGTATCTGCAGTGTAATGACGCGTGTTAGGCAGAGTGTAGTTGGCGTAGTGATTTTTAGCCATTTTTTCATACCTGACGCTGCGGATGCAGAAGCACATGCTACATTTGTCAATATTGACGGGCAGTGCACATGCACGTATGTGTAGAAATTAAATGTTTTCTTAGCTACAGTGCTCCGTGCCCAATATCGGTGCCGATAATGCTCAGCATCATAGGCGCAGCCCTAAAAGTCATCAGCCTGCACAGCATGATGGCGAGAGGAGGCTAGGTATCGATTGCCGCGTTTCCCGCAGGGAGAGAGATTACACCCGACACGGGTACTTCAGTGGTCAAGATGGTGACGAACACGAATTGGCGGACAACACACCAAACATGTTACTAGCCATAGTCCAAGTTCGCACCTTGACCATTTCGTGTCTTCAATGAGGACGACTAGCGAAACAGTCAAGGCACCGTCAAGCTAAGCGGGGTGAACCCGGCTGGCGATGGGCTCACCCCAGCACGGTCACACACTCGGGATATTAGCCAGCCAACACACATAAAAGACAGGCAGCGATCCCGCCATCGGGACCCTGCCAACAACCAATAAAAAGACAGTTAGGAGTGGGACGCAGCCAGAGCCATAACGGCCGACTGATCCTGTAGCTCATTCCCGTTGCCTAGGCACTACGTCGGGACCAACATATAAATGTTTATATTCACTTTTATGTAGTAACGTGACAGACAAATTAGTTAGCTAGTGTTCATATTTGTCAAGAATGTTAGTCTGCTAAAACATAACGGAGGACGGATGTGGAAGAGTACTCCACGCTGGCGGCCAGGTGGCGGAACTGACAGTGGCGTCCCAATGTGCTGGACCTGGCCAGCCTCCGAAACTGACCAGAAGGGGCAGGAAGACTATAAATAGGCGCAATCTCCGTGTCAGATAGAACATGTCCCTATTACAGAATTTGGAATCCCCTTATAGTGTTTGCAACACCTTTAAAAAGCTGAATTATTTGGTAAGATAGTATAAGACTGTTCATTGATTGTGACTAGAATATCACACCATCATTGATAACACTTTTTGAAGAAAAAAAAACTTTATTATTTTATAATGGCTATTACAATGTTAGTCATCTTTGACTATGAATACTGTGTATCCCATTAACTGCTAAAATGTGTGAGTTGTTCCGTATTGTGGGATGGGTGAATAACTATGACTAAAAGTACTGTTTACTCATTTATTCATTTATTGTCATCTCAACAAAATACAATACACGGAGCAAATGATTGTGTTAATGTTTCATGTAAGACCAATTCATGTTTTGAAACTTTGAATAGACCAGTCTCCCTTTCAACAGTACCCACACAAGCTACTAAGAGCTTGTAGGATACACTACATTTTAACTCCATTTGAATTACAGGTCAGGCTCAGTTTCTAAGTTACATCAGGGATAAATTATATCAACAACACAACCCGGGGTTCATTTTCTATAGGGTCCATCTTTTAAAACACATATATAATACAGACCCAATAGAACATGGACCAGGAGTCCATTTTCTATGGGGTCCATATTCTATGAAACAAACAAAAATGGACCCCTATAGATTATGGACCCGGGTCCATTTTCAATGGGGATCCATATTCTATGGCACATATAGGATATGGATCCATTGAATATGGACACACTCAGGTCTAAATCCTGTGGTAGGAGTTCCATATTCTATAGGGAGTATGGATCCGGCGTCCATTTTCCATGGGGGTCCATATTCTATATGACACACGGGGTTACGCGCGCGTTCTATA
>OZ024855.1:58991367-59016367 GCA_964017155.1 Oasisia sp. SBJ-2009 | reverse complement strand
CAGAGGTGAACACCGGCGTCTGGCGTACAACCAGATACGAAACAAATGAAGTGAATACAATTTTGAAACTAAACTAGGTGACGTCAAACCTAAGTAATTTAAGTAGACCATCCGATGATCTATAACGTCAACACAAGATCACCAAAGCCGGCTTATTATCTTGATAATTGAGTCTGACAATTGTAGTGGTTCTTCCCTACCGTCGTTTTTGCCCGGAAATTGCAATATAATAATAATAATAATAATAATAATAATAATAATAATAATAATAATAATAATAATAATAATAATAATAATAATAATAATAATAATAATAATAATAATAATAATAATAATAATAATAATAATAATAATAATAATAATAATAATAATAATAATAATAATAATAATAATAATAATAATAATAATAATAATAATAATAATAATAATAATAATAATAATAATAATAATAATAATAATAATAATAATAATAATAATAATAATAATAATAATAATAATAATAATAATAATAATAATAATAATAATAATAATAATAATAATAATAATAATAATAATAATAATAATAATAATAATAATAATAATAATAATAATAATAATAATAATAATAATAATAATAATAATAATAATAATAATAATAATAATAATAATAATAATAATAATAAATACAGTATTTATCTACGCCATATATCTAGTAATAAAACCATTCAGAGGCGCATTACACTTTACATGAATATACAGATTACCTAAAAAAATTAAAATAGAGACGTCATTGTAAAATAAATAGATCAGTAAAAAACAAAAATTTTCAATATAAATAAATAATATTAATCTTAATAATACTAAAATACTCATACTGATAAATAATAGTTAATTATATTACAATGTAAAAAATTAATATTAAAATAGTTGATAAATAATATACATTAAAAATAGTAGATATTAAAACTAAATAATAGATAATTATATTACAACAAAAAATAAATGAATAATAAAATAGTTGATAAATAGTACATAGTAAACAATTTCGTATATTAATAGATTGTTCTTTTAAAGTGAAAATGCTCTTTTAAATAGAAGTGTCTTCAGTTGCTTCTTGAAAGAACTGAGGGAGTCTGTGGCACGCATGGCAAGCGGCAGATTGTTCCAGAGGCGTGGAGCAGCACTTGAAAATGCCTTTTCTCCCTGCGTACGCAGTCGGCATCGAGGAACCTCCAGCAGGTGGGCATCCGCGGAGCGTAGCGCACGGGTCGTTTGGTAGCGAATTAGTAGGTCGCTTAGGTATGGCGCAGCTAGTCCGTGAAGGCTTCGAAACGTCAACAGTAACAGTTTATACTCGATCCGCTGTTTGATCGGAAGCCAGTGAAGATTGATTAAAACAGGTCGTGTTTCCTCGTTTTGGTTATGAGCCGGGCAGCAGCGTTTTGTACTCTTTGGAGTTTTGTAAGAAGGTGGTCGGAAATGCCGTACAGCAGGCAGTTTCCGTTGTCAAGGCGAGACGTAACGTAAGAATGAATCATGATTTCAGTTGTTTTCCGATTGAGAAGGTTTCGGATTTTTCCAATACAATGGATATAGAAATACGCTACACGGCAAATGTGCTGCACTTAGTTGTTCATGCTTAGAGCATCATCAAAGAAAACGCCAATGTTCTTGGCAACAGTGGACACTGGCACAACAGTATCACCAAGTTCTATGTGCGGCATAGAAAGTTTGGTCTTTATATGTGGCTCGCACATCACAATAATTTCTGTTTTTGTAGCATTGAATTTCAGTTTATTTATATTCATTCAATCTTGTAATTCTGCGACACAATTTTGGATGCGCGTGACTGCCTGGATTGTGTCTTCGTCTGAGTGCGGACCGAACGCGAGATACAGTTGGGTGTCATCAGCATACAGGTGAACGTTTATCCCGTGTCGACGTGCGATATCACCGAGTGGAGCAGTGTAGCATATAAACATGAGAGGGCCGAGAACGGAACCTTGAGGAACACCGAACACCACTGAACGTTCCGCTGATAATCTGCCGTGCATTTGTATACGTTGACTTCGGTTCTCCAAGTACGACTCAAACCACGCAAGACATGTTGCAGTAATACCAAACCGATCTCTGAGGCGGGTTAACATGATTGTGTGATCGATCGTATCGAATGCTGCTGATAGATCTAGCAGCACTAGTATGGCAGCCTTGCGCTCATCAAGTATACACAGCAAATCATTGCGTACTCTCAGCAGTGCTGTCTCTGTGCTGTGGTTTGGACGATAAGCAGATTGCATTTGCTCATATAAATCGTTGCCTGACAAATGTTTAGAGTAACGGAAAGCAACGACCTTCTCTACGATTTTTGACACAAAACACAATAATACTATTGTCATCGGTCTCGCAGTGCCAAGTGGTATGCAATTTACCGGAGTGCCTTACCTTTGTCAAATAGTGATCTGTCTTCTCAAAAGCGTATCACCATTGTTCTAAATCAATCAATGTTAATGAGTTGGTTCTATGCTATTCATTCACACCATCTCAAGACATTTCTACTGACGAATTATATTAATAAGAAAGAACTCTTAAGTTAAGTTAAATTATCCTGTTCAGTTAATTAAAAACGTCATTCTATCTAGAATGTTGGCTACGATATACTACTCTATCAGCTGTGTGACTAGAGGGAGGGTGCAAAATTAAGAACTCTGTTTAACTGATCTTGAAGACGGCAACGGAAAACGGGCACTCGAACAACAACAAAGTGAAGACAAATAAACAAAGAAAGACCGGTTACCGGTTTGATGTTGGGCACAACTTATTCTCAATGCACAAATAAGATAAGAAAGCAAATACATATTTAATATTCCGAAAGTTTGGATTTTGCTGTGAAGTTTTAACTCACATTTTGACACACTGTCAGTTCGTCTTGGAATTGGTACTCTGTCTACCTCCCATAAAAATCAGGGTGGGAGCGGCTACTGAAATACCCACAACGGGATGTCCATAGTAGAAATTGCTAGTCTTTGAAGTACATTTAAGTAGCACGCTAAGAGTGTAGTTTCACGGTTACAACGCTGAATAAATTGTAGACCATTAACTCGAAATGTTTCGAAACTTCTTTCAATAAAATACACTATAATACTAATGAGAACATTTTACTTCACTTGGGCGACATTCTGGTGGAATTGAAAAACGTTAACAACCGCAGCAGTCAACTTGTTTATTGCGGGGCGCAGGAGCCTGATGATAGGACGCTTCAGTGACATTGTTCACTCCACACGCACACCCACTCCCACACCCACACCCACACCCACACACCCACCCACACCCACATCCACCCACCCACACACACACACACACACACACCCACACACACACACACACACACACACACACACAACATACATACACACACACACACACCCACACACACACACACACACACACACACACAACATACATACACACATACATACATATGCACACATACGCACCCACCCACATATACACACATACACACATACACACACATACATACACATACATACACACACATACACACACAACGCATACACAAATGCACAAACACATATATATATATATATATATATATATATATATATACATAATACATATATATATATGTATATATATACATATATATTATGTATATATATATATATATATATATATTTATATATATATATATATATATATATATATATATATATATATATATATATATATATATATATATATATATATTATTATTATTATTATTATTATTATTAAAATGGCAAACAAAAATGTTCTTTTGAAATTAACCTCGTATACGGGCTAAAAACTGAGGTTGGGTGAGTAAACAACTGTGTTAACATTTCTGAGAAAACCATTGATACACTTAAGAACATGTCCAGATTTATTGCACATTTTCAATAATGAACCTATAAATGTTCTATCACAAAAATTATAAACCTATTGATTGATTTGGACTCATCAGGTCCCAGAAAAAATTTAGCTTGACTGCCCAATCGGCCAATATGAACAACGCTGATAATTCAAAATCCAAGATGGCCACTGGTCAGATCGTTAACACTTCGTGAGAACCACTTGTCTCAGAATTATGTTACGTAATACTTCTTATTAAGGTTACTTGGCTACGCAGAATTTATTTCTAATGTTATATTTTCAGTTCAAGGTCAATATCAGATGCTGAAGGTTATGTAAAGGTCAAAGTCGATGTTTCGGTAGACAACAAATGGAAACTTATATGAAATTATATTCAGTCATAATTGAAATTATTTGAAACAAGTAGTTACACATGTTATACATTGTGTATTGTACAAGTATCGTTAATAACAGTGACATTCATATTTTTCCTTGAAAGACATTGCATTAAGTAATTATGTGTGAAAAGTCATTGTAGATGTGTTACAAGGAATGTACCTATTTTCTTAAATTTATTACTGTGACATAATATTCAGACAAGTATTACACCAAATAAAAAATAGATAAATGCATATCTTTTACTGAAACAGATTTATCGCACATCATGACGAACATCTGACATTTTCGGGCAGAACATTTGTAATAAGAGAAACGCATACACAATAATTTATGTATACCACGAAGAGCAAGAACAATAAGCGGAACATGGCGCACGTATGTTCAATGCAGTAGAAATCTTGACGATGGAGATTAGTGACGATGGAGCATCTTGGTAATGAGTTCACCAAGATCATCCCTCTGGAAAAAGCATTATCAGTGCACTTAGCGAAGCCACATACGTGTTTGTCTCACTGGTATGTTAGGTGTATCGAGAGGGGTATGCAGTAGCATGGCATGTGCGCACTCAGCAACTGCGACATATCCTCATATCCATACCCCAAGGCCAAGATCAATACGCTAAACCCTTGTCTCACTGAAGATTACCCAGGATAATGCACTACGGGGAGTGGGCGCGACACAAGTGGATCCGATGGAGACGGCAGGCAGACATCTGTTGTCATCGCACTGCGTAGTCAGCCACCGGGGACAACCATGGAGTCTGTCCGCTTCAGACTCTTCCCAAAGAAGAAGAAAAGTCCTAAAGTCAAAGCCCTGGCTCCATCATCAACCAACCTGTTCCTACACATGCTGCGGGCCAATATGTACGTCATGCTATAGAAGCGGCAGAGCAGCATGCTCCACGTGACAAGTCAGTCGATATCATTCAGTTCGTCCCAGCACATGTTATTGCTTACGATGACCTAGTTCTATGTGATGTGATTCACTGTGACTGTAGAATGCAAGGCAAGAAATGCAGCACTGAAGTATGTGGCTGCTACAAAACTATCGCCATGCATATCATACAGCAACTGCTCTGACGAAGACGGCTACTGTAATCCATACACCAACACGGAAAAGGCTTATTCTGAAGAAGAGGAGTGTGTCGAGATGAAGAATGCTGAAGAGACGGATTTGGAGGATGATGTAGACGAAAAGCGTGGAGTGCATGAGGATGTCGAGGTTGGTTTTGTTGATCCTTATTACATGGATAATGAGTGGGAATTGATAAATGATTATTATTAAGATGACATAACCCTCACGCTTATAGCTTATTGTGCAAAGCCATATTGTATCTATTGCTATATATATATATATATATATATATATATATATAATTCCATGTAACATACATTTCATACGTAGTTACTTAATGCAAGAATTTCCGTTAGAGAAAAATCGGAAAGCCAATAAAATAATAAACATTATGACTGTATACTCTTTTCTCGTGAACAAATGTGTCAAATATTGTAAGATTATCCATTTATATTCATGAATAAACTAAAATAGCCGAGAAGTCAACTTCAACCTTTATGTGATATTTCCCTTGAACTGAAATGTTAACATCAGAAATGGATTCTACACACCCAAATACTTCTAAAAGAGGTATTACACATAATTTTAAGACAAGTGGTTCTGAAGTATTTTGGTAAGATCTGACCAGTGGACATCTTACATTTTCTCACAGTTGCCGTTTGGGCAGTCAAGTTAAATTTGTTCTAGAACCTGACGAGTCCAAATAAGCCAAAAGGTTCATATGATACAACATTTATAGCGTCACTATTGAACACATGTGACTGTCAAATTGACAAGTTCATAAATATGTATAATATATCACTATATTGCATTGAGAGGTCTTTCCCTCACAATGGTATCCTCCGAAATGTTACACAGTTGTTTTCTCAAATTTGATATTAAAACAATATTTTTTGTCACTCTAATATCATCATGCTGTCGGTCGCGACGCGACAAAGACTGCTTACATCACTTGACTGTTGCTCTCCATTTATCTCTCTGCTGTGACAGTGATGTCCATGAGACGATCTTTATGTCTCCCAGCTTCAGGTTTCTCTTGATGGTATATTTGAACCGGAGACGAGGGCGCCCTCTCTTTCTGTGACCAGAAGACAGTTGAGAGTAGAGAACCTGCTTTGGTAGCTTGTCTGGTGACATCCTCATGAGGTGTCCAGTCCACCGGAGATTCTTTCTGATCAGAAGATCTTCCATAGATGGCAGCCCTGTCCGTTCGAGTATTTCTTTGTTTGTCACTTTGTCCAACCAGGTTATCCTCATGATCGAACGCAGATGTCGCATCATGAAGGCATTCAGCTTTTTCACCTGTCGTATGTACACTGTCCAGGCCTCGGCTCCGTATAGGAGGGTGGACAGCACGATTGCACGGTATATCTTGCCTTTAACCCGCATGGACACATGATGGTTGTTCCAGAGTCTCTGTCGTAGTCGGCCGAAAGATGCACTAGCCTTGGCCATCCTCCTCTGTATTTCATCGTCCATGCATCCGTCACTTGATATAGTGCTTCCGAGGTAGGTGAATTCCAGAACAGAATTCAGCTTGTTTCCATCAACCATGATATCCTCCTCTCGGGTTCTTGTAGAGTTGGGTTGGTACAGCACCTCGGTCTTCTGGATGTTAATCTTCAGGCCGAACTTCTTTGACGCATTGGAGAAAGCATCCACTATTTTCTGCATCTCTTCAGCAGAGTGTGCAACCAGTGCACTGTCATCTGCGAATAGCAGCTCTCTCATCAATATCCGAGTAGTCTTGGTCTTCGCTCTGAAGTGTGCGACGTTGACTAGGTCAGCGCTCTGTCTGGACTGTATGTAGACGCCATCCCCCATGTTTCGGAAAGCATCGTCGAGCATTGCTGATAGGAAGATGGAAAAGAGCGTGGGGGCCAGTACAGAACCTTGCTTGACCCCATTTGTGACCATGAACGATTCCGAGACTTCCCCTCCAACACTAACATTCGCCATCATTCCGGTATGTAGTGCCTCGATCATTGTTGTGATCTTCTCTGGGCAGCCATACTTATTCAGTAGCTGCCATAGTCCAGTCCTCCCAACTGTATCGAACGCCTTACTGAAGTCGACAAATACCATGTACAGTGGTCGGTCCTGCTCAATGCACTTTTCTTGTAGTTGTCGGAGACAAAATATCATATCTATGGTGCTCCGGTTACCTCTGAAGCCATATTGTGTCTCTGGAACTACCTCTGGTGTTATGTGTAAACAAATATAATAATATAATAATCTAATATATATATATATATATATATATATATATATATATATATATATATATATATATATATATATATATATATATATATATATATATATATATATGTATGTATATATATATATATATATATATATATATATATATATATATATATATATATATATATATATATATATATATATATATATATATATATGTGTGTGTGTGTGTGTGTGTGTGTGTGTGTGTGAGTGTGTGTGTGTGTGTGTGTGTGTGTGTGTGTGTGTGTGTGTGTGTGTGTACGACATAGGTACTAGAAGATCCTATGTAGATTGGCACGATTTAACAAGATTTAACCAGATTTAACAAGATTTAACAAGATTGCCACCTAGAGAATCAACTCAAGATGGCAGGTGGACAAGGAAGCCCTTTGGCTTATCGAGAGTCCAACCTATCTATCTAAATGTACCCCGCCCTTCTTAGGTACATGTCAATTTTATTTTTGAACATATTTACACTACTAGCACTTACACAATCAGCCGATAATCTGTTCCATTCATTTACTGTTCTTTGTGAAAATGAAAATTTTCTAATATCTAATCTACACTGCTTCTTTGCTAATGTAACTCCATGTCCTCTAGTCCTTCTCTCTTCCTTAACTGAGAAAAAAATATTTCTGTCAATATTTTCATACCCATTCAATATTTTAAAAACTTCTATCTGATCTCCTCGCAGTCTCCTGGTTTCTAGTGTTGTTAATCCACATTCTTTTAGACGCATTTCATAACTAATATTCCTGAGTTTTTGTATCATTTTGGTTGCTCTTCTTTGTACTCTTTCTAGTATATCAATATCCTTCTTGCGATATGGCCTCCATGCCTGTATGCAATATTCTAAATGAGGCCTAACTATTGTTTTGTACAGTGGTATTATTAGTTCTTTTTCCTTGTACACTATATTTCGCCTAATTAATCCAAGAATTTGGTTTCCCTTCGCTGCTGCAATTGCACACTGTTCCGATACCTTCATATCAGCACTAATAGTTAACCCTAACTCTTTCTCCTTTATGGTAGTATTTAGTACAGTATCACCCATTGTATATTGTGCATCTTCATTCCCATGTCCTGTGTGGAGGCACTTACACTTCCCATAATTAAACAGCATTTGCCACTTCTCAGACCATTCGGTCAACTTATTTAGATCATCTTGTAATTGCTGTCTATCTGCATCACTTTTTATTTTTCTGAACACTTTTGTATCATCCGCAAACTTCAACACCTTGCTTGTTATATCATCATCCAAATCATTGATATATATTAAGAACAAAATAGGTCCCAATACTGATCCCTGCGGTACTCCACTCAAAACCGATTTCCAGTTTGAAACCTCCCCATCAACTACTACTCTTTGTCTTCTATCAATAAGCCATTTTTCTATCCAGTTAATCATAACATTGCCTATGCCATGGGCCTTCAGTTTAAGTAGTAATCTTTGATGTGGCACTTTGTCAAAAGCTTTTTTAAAATCTAAGTATATTATATCTACTGGTGATCCCTCATCTACCCACTTTGTGACATCTTCCAAAAAACATAAGATATTTATTAAGCATGACCTCGCTTTTAGAAACCCATGTTGAGATGGGTTAATCAAGTTATTTTTAACAAGAAAATCAACCAAGTGATCTTTAATTAGTCTTTCTAATAGTTTACAAATCACCGATGTTAAACTCACTGGTCTATAGTTCTCTGACTTGCTTCTTGATCCTTTTTTAAATAATGGTATGATGTTTGCTTCTTTCCATTCTAACGGAACTACCCCTTCCTCTAATGCCAAATTGAACACTGTTGCAAGTGGTGTGCTAATTTGTTCTACAATTTCCAGTAGTAATTTGGGAGGAATCCCATCCACTCCAGCTGACTTATTTTCCTTCATGTCCCTTATTTTCTTAGCTACCATTTTTGGTGTTACAATTAGTTGTCCTAAATAGTCTGACTCTCTCCCTTCGAATTTAGTCTCTGGTACTGGTAATGCACTAATATCTTCCCTGGTAAATACCGAACTAAAGTATTCATTTAGGTTTTCTGCCATTAAGAATCCCTCTGTTATTATGTTTCCATCACTATCTTCTAGAGGTCCGACCTTATCCTGAACTTTCTGTTTACTTCGAACATACGCATAAAAACTCTTGCTGTCATGTTTTATATTAAAAGCTAATTTTTGTTCATAGCTTCTCTTTGAATTTCTAATTTCAGCTGTAGCTTGGTTAAGTGCTTCTTTATAAATGGCATAGTCTTCTTCACTTCCATTATGTCTATATGTCTTCCACATCGTTTGCTTGTATTTGATTTTTCTAATGGCTTCTTTTGATAAGTGTTTCTTTTTTGACCGTTTCCCCTGTTTTTTCAAGGGGACACATTTTTCGACAATGCAGTCAATTTCACTCTTTAAGATATTCCAACATTCTTTTGCTGTCTTATTCTCCAGTGTGTTATTCCAGTCTATCTTTGCTAAATATTTCCTCATGTCCTTATATCTTCCTTTGTGAAATTTTTTCCTGTACCGTATTTTTCGATTCTGTTCTTCTTTTACTTTGATGAAAAAATATATCTGGTTGTGATCACTACATCCCAGTGGCTCACATATCCTGACATTATCAATAAATTCCTTCTGTGAGCTCAACACTATGTCCAACACGTTCTCACCCCTGGTTGGTTCTAACACATGTTGAATAAGGAAACTGTCTTGTACTAAATTTAAAAACTTTTGATCTTCACTCCCAGTACTCTGTAGAGATTTCCACTGTATACGCCCATGGTTAAAATCCCCCATAATTATACAGTCCCGTTTACTGACTTCCTTTATAGCGTTTTGTATTTTCTCATTCTCTTCTGTGTTTATGTTTGGACTTCGATAAACTAACCCAACAGTTAACGTTGAGTTTCCTGAAACTATGTTACACCAGACAGCTTCTTCACATTCTGCTTCTTTTTCTAATTTTATTTCGTAAGCCTGGATGGATTCTTTAATATATAAAATAACGCCACCTCCCCTTCTCCCTATTCTATCTTTCCTAAACATGACATATCCTGTCATTCCTAATTCGGCATCTGATATGTCGGGGGTGGCCCAAGATTCAGTTATACCTATTATGTGAGGGTCAGTATCTTCTACGATAAAGAGGACTACAGCCAGAAGACGCACTCTAAGGACTCATCCGCCCAGAAAGGTATGATGCAAAACACTCCTAGTAGAATACTCTCCACGTAGAAAGTACGCAACAGAACGATCAGCACAGAATGGCCTGGCGTGAATCTCCCCGCTCACACTAACACGTATTTGTTGAGGCGTCGACATTACATTCACACCGTCTTAAGCATTCAATAAACCCTGAAAGTGACGACCCAATAAACCCGACCACCGCTGACCTTTATTAAGTTGTAACTACATAACGCGAGTTGGAAACATCCCAGTCCGAATACGTTACAACAATAGCTTTGCCCACATATGGTTTCTTCTCCACCGTGCTACGTTAATTCGTACGTCTGACTAGTTTCTTAGTTATTTCGTGTGTGTATATATAGTGTGTGCATGATTATGATTACATTTGGCATATTGGGTAAATGTTATACATTATTATGATCGACTGCTTTGTAAGATATAAAATATTGCAAAATGGTTATGTTGTCGATGTTTGTTTTAAATAATGATTGAATCAATGTATGTATGGCAATTTATGGAACGGCTGATAAACTAGGTTTTGTTATTTTAAACATTCGTTATCGCGATATACAATTTGTATGCTTTCGGGGGATGTTCACATAATAGTTTGTCTCTGACATATAACTGTGGATATTCCACAACAATCTCGCTGATTGGCATTAACTGCGTTGGATTGTACTTCGTGAAGTTGCACTTTCCGGTGGCGGAATTAAGAAACGTCGTTGATAAAAGGGAAGATAATTACAATCCCGATCTTGAGGACAAATTAAAAATGGCCGAGCGGCAAAATGTTGCAAACTGTTGTCAGGTTTTGTAGCAATGTTGTAGTTTTGTACCTAACAACACTGCTTAAATAACTGTAACATAATAAACCAATATATATATATATATATATATATATATATATATATATATATATATATATATATATATATATATATATATATATATATATATATATATATATATATATATATATATATGTATATATGTATATATATATATATATATATATATATATATATATATATATATATATATATATATGTGTGTGTGTATATATATATGTATATATATATATACATATATATATATATATATATATATATATATATATATATATATATGTATATATATAGGTATATATATATGTATATATGTATGTATATTTATATATATATATACACACACACACACACACATATATATATATATATATATATATATATATATATATGGGGCGATATCATGGTATCTCGCTGGTTCCTCTTGATTCGTGTTGTTTTCTTTGAGTAGATGGACAGTCATCGATCTATATGACTGTATTGGCGTAGATATCCTTCAGGAGTTCGATGTAGGCCTACATATCTTCTATCCCCTGCTCTTGAAGTGAGGTCAGTGCTGCTTGTCGAATACCTTCTCGTGGTCGGGACGCGATGCAGTGCGGGATATTATATTATATTATATTATTGGTTTATGACGCGATCTGCCTTGGTTTTCTACTTCTAAATCCAGTTTGCTATCGTGGCTGGTTTTTTCTCTAGCCTCCTCGTTAGTACTGTCTTGAGTACTTTATACAGACATTTGGTAACATACATGTCGATCTGTTATTCTTTATGTCTTTCTTATTTCCATTCTTGAACATGATCACACTCCTAGCGCTCTTCCAAGCTGTGGGCATTCTCTTTCTAATAAGCATTTATTGTTCAGCTTAACATGTGTCTCCGAGATGGTATTTTTACTTGTTTTTAATGTTTTGATGATTATTTTGTCTTTGCCTGATGCTGTCCCATTCTCCAGAGGTAACATCCTCCCGTGAAGTCATCTCTGGAACCTCTTTCGGTAACGAAGTACATTTACTTCGGTAAATTTCTTAAGTAGTTTATTTTGAAATATTCCTATCACGAAGTATATGTTTGGGGAATTACGTTTACTTGTAACGAAGTACGTTTATGTTTACTTTCTTCCTTTTTATTTTTAAATTTTGCGTTTCTCTACCGCCAATTGTCTGATCACAGGTTTACCAAGTTTATAATTCCAACGAATTGGATTGATGCGCGTCACTGTGGCACTGTCTCGACCCTCGATCCCTGATTGTGTAGCCGTAGTTTGTTTTGCGCTCGGGCCGACATTATGGCATCAATCGTGTGGAGACCACCGGGTTTGGGTATTATCCGTGTGGGGCTAAACAATGCTGCCACCTCACGGATACTGATTAATCCTGTCGTAATTCCTATATTATAAACAACTGCAAATGTGTATTTATCTCTATTGTGGTGTTGGTATAATGTTAATGTTGAATAGCTTTATACTACAGCATTATCTGGTAAAAAGGTATCATTATTTAATTTGTAATTTCAAATTCGGCCTGAGAACCAATCAGCGTCTCTACCCTAATTTGGGGAAAGGCCGCCCTGGCAGTTGAGAGGCTGAAAAGTGCTGCCACCTCACGGAGCCTGGTTAATCGGGACTATTATATAACTAGCGCTTGGTTTCCGAGACGTCCCAGCGTTTATTAAAACCTATGAAGTGATTGTTGGATTAAGGCCAAAGTAAATAAGGAGCCAGACATTGTTTGTTTTGTGCCGCACATCGGCGTTTCGGTAAGACCGGCGCTTCGACCGTGCCTCAAGTCAGTTAATATAATAATAATAATAAAACTGTATTTTCACACCATCAAATCCGGGACGTCAGTCCCGTTCACGGGTGTGTACATACATGTAAATAAATAGACGCTGTGATAATAAATCTGCGCATACTGATTAAATAATGATGATAGTAATACAATATAAAGTAGTGATACGCTGTGATAAAAACCCTGTAGAATATGCTATGTATAAATTAAGTCATATATGTATTTACACATTAAATTATAAAATGATTACTATATATAATTACGAAATTAGAAACAAATAGAAAGTGTCTTAAATTGTTTCTTAAATTGTGCTAGATTGCGGTTGTAGCGCATATTCCTAGGGAGTTTGTTCCACAGAGTGGGTCCTGCACAGGTAAATGCACAGCGATCGATACGTTCTAAGTTCACTCTTGGCACTTCGAGGTGTAACCCGCCTGCAGAGCGCAGCGGACGCGGAGGTGCGTGCTGGAATAGCAGTGCCGCGAGATACTCTGGCGTGCCATCTTATAAAGCCCTATGCACGAGTACCAGTAGCTTGTATTCGATCCGCTTTCTGACAGGCAGCCAGTGAAAATTGTCGCAGTATTGTCGTCATGGACTGCCGGTCACCCCGCCGGATTTGCGTGACAATTCGAGCTGCAGACAGCTGAACCATTTTCAGACGGTGCAGGTGACGATCGCTTATGCTGAATAATATCGCATTGTCCGTGTATGAGACTCTTACATACAGTGGTTCTAACGGAGTCTTGTATCTTTGCAATTCGCGACAGATGATAGTAGGCAGAGCGACAAACGTTGGCAACTTGTGACGTCATGGATGGGTTAGGGTCAATGGTAAATCCCATGTCCCGTATAACTGGGGAAGTGTCGACGAGCTGGTCACATATGTTGACGCGGGTTAACGATGTAGGCGTACGTAGACTTGACGAACGGATGACAATGGCTTGCGATATGTTGTCATTCATCACAAGTCCATTGTCACAGAGCCATACTTTCGCATCTTGTACGCAGGCTTCCATACGCGCGAGGGCTTGTGTGTGGTCGGTTGGTGGGACAGTGATGTTGAGTAGAGTGTCGTCTGCGTATAGGTGGTGGTGAATGTTGTGCTTCTGTGTAAAAGTGTCGTCAGTGGTGCGATGTATGCATTGATTAGTATTGGTCCAAGGAGAGTCCCTTGTGGCACTCCTGTGGTCATGGTCTCTACACCCCACTCTTTACACGTACGACACATGTTCGATTACACAGGTAAGATGTCAGCCAGGCGAGTTTAATGGTGTCGAAGGCCGCATTTAAATCGAGTATTACGAGGAGCACACCCCGGCGACTGTCAATCGACTGGTCGATGTCGTTGTGTATGCGCACGAGTGCGGTTTCCGCACTATGATGCGCACGGTATGCACTTTGATATATCCCATGGCTTGGAAATTACAATCGAGATGCATAGATACTTCTTGTTTAAAAAAAACACCAGTATAATGCTAGGCTGAAATGGCACGATGCATTGTATTTGTATCGCAAATATGTGGCATGACACGCAAAACATTCTCCTGGTGCGTAAAGTTACGAATTCATTCACCAACCGCCTATTAGATTGGGAGTGGTGAACCTTTTGGCTTTGTAAATGTGCATTAAAAAAGGTATTTTAACGTTAACTGAAAGGCGACGGAAGTTATGCCAATAATGAATGTATTTATTTTTGTTTTGAACCTTTAGTCAGTTTGAGTTCTGTGCTTGTTAACTCTTGCGTGTTCAGCGACTGAGAGCTAGGTTATTATTCTAGATCTCATTCATCTCAATACATCGTGGTCTGCTGGTGCATAATTTATTTCAAAACTTTACAATGTTAGTGAATGTTATTCAGTTCAATATTCAACAATATCAACGTTGGTTTCATAAAGTCTACTTACGACGTCGTAGCGGACGATAACTCGTCGAAAGCCTAAACCTAGGATTACATATGCACGGATGCGTCATGCGGACGCGGCATGCGGTATGCAGCAAAAATGGCTACAATGGGAACGCATAGGAGTGATTCCGTATGTGCGGTTGCGGTTTGTGGTGTGGACACGGATGCGGCAAAGTGAATAAGTCCATGTAGCGATTCAAAACGCATTCGCACACGAATCGGACAGGAAATTCAAAGAGTGACGTCACTACAGACGTATTTCCCAACGTTCTTAATGGCGGAAAGGTATTAGTGGGAAGGCAGTAATATTCTGTATCTGTCATCGAGGATTGAAACGTGCCGTCGCAGAAACTACCAACACTTCAAGTAGGCCTAGAAGTTGTCGTAGAAGAACCATTTATCATATTCTGCTATAGTTCACGGACTATATTATATCAGATTTTACGGGCCACACTGACACAGTTTTTGTTGATGCTGCGAACCCACCAACGGTAACTTCGCATTCGGTGTTGCGTAATCTAGACTTATTATAATATATGTAAATAATATATGTTTGGTTATTCCATGTACCTTTTGCAATGGTTGTACACTGAGAATCGATGCTTAGAAATGCTGGTTGTAAACAAGAACTACTACTGCTACTAAGGCAATCATACAGTGCTCCCATCTCGCGACGCTGTCAAAATTACAGCTAAAAGCACTGCGGTCTGCAATGTGTGGAATCACCCTAGACGCATGACGCGTGACGCATCCGCACGTCGTAGCCGTATCCGCATGCCGCATCCGTATATATGGAATCTTAGCTTTAAACGTCGTAAAGTCACGCTAGTTGCGTTTCACGAGTGTACTCCATAGATTCACTTACGCTGGGCCATGCATTTAGTAGTCATAGCTTTACGCTAGTTGAAATATTTACAAGTTCGTTGATGCTCCCAACACGCCCACTCTCAACGTAATTATTTTAAATGTATACACTGGATGTCCTTTACAGTCATTGTGGCTTGGTATTTGCCATACGAATGGCAAAGGCGGCTGCTAAAGAGAAAATGGTTTCTAGAGACACCACTAGTACTGGGACTCCCCACCTCGACCAAATCAGGTCAAGTCTACGTGCAGACGGTGCAGTTAGTTATACGAATGTTTCGTGAAACCGGCCGTAAGCTACATCGACTAGTCGCTGTTAACTGCGACCACTAGACCGTATAATTGCTCGTAAATGTTCGCAGCTTTATAACCCGGCCCCTAATGTCTACCTTTGATTTCTTTGCTTTTTGTTCTTACAATTTCATTCGTACTCTATTCGTTGTTTATGATCAACGTTTCCCTACAATTCTTGTTGTTTCCTCATAAACTGTTGGTGACGATATCCTCGAGTTCAGTAGCTCGCTGATTGCCTTCGTTACACTTATCGCGCTTTGTTGGATTATATATGTGGTTATGTCGGTAGTTTTTGTAGTGTGTCGAATCGGTCTTTTATAATTCGATTGGAATTCAATCATTTTTGATCCTATTTGCGTGGTATCTTCTCATGGTGGTCTGTTAATCAGCTTTGTTTTACCGTCTCTAGCCATGACGTGATGACGTCAATGTTGATGTGGTTGATGATTCTTACGTCTGTGACAATATCTGGCTTGTTTGTTGGCAATTTCGATCTTCGCTACACCGTTTGACTTAGGCACCTCCGCTCTACTTTCTTCTGAAACGTGGTATTCATGTCATATTGCCATATTGATGTTGCCCATTCTATCAATATGTAGCCTCTTTCGTCGGCGTTTCTCGTTTCGAGCACACATTTGCCCGTTTCCGTAGGGTTTGTTTTCCCTACTTGCACATCGATGTCTGCCATCACTAACGTGTTTCCCTAAGGTCACATCAATGTCGAAAATGATATTTTATAAATATAATAATCGACTTAAGATAGCGTAAAAAGCAACAAGAAACCGTTGTCTTTATGAAAGAAATTGTCTAACTATATAAAGAATTAGCTTAATAGTAAGTAAAAATGTCCCTTTCATGTGGGGGCGGCGGTGCTGTTGGTGATCTTCATCCTGCGTGGCGCCCTGCGTATCGCCTCAACTGCGCTGTGGCCAACGGTCTTGACATCTCTTGCATAGATATATTTCCACCTGGCTTGTGGTCGCGCTTTCTTTCTCCTTCCTGGTATGTCTATAATCAGTATTAGTTTCACTATGTTTCCGTACGTTTTGCATTTGAGATTATTTACTAAGCACAACAATTAGCCAGTAACATATTACGTCAGGTTTAAAATTTAAATGGAATGTTCTACATTATTAGTATAATAATAACAACGCAGTATAAAGAAAACCTAATACGCAAATATAGCAAGATGTATTTGACAGGTAGAATTTGTGAAATATCTGCATTCGGGTGGAAACGTATATGCGTTTTGACGAATAGTTTGATAAAATGTGAATATTAAAAATATGGTCATCCAATTAAACGTGACAAGGGGCCGTTCTAAAAAAACGAACCTCCGCTTGTTACGGGATACTAAAGGTGCTATACGTGTAGTTTGTCGTAGCGCTAGTGATAGTAAGACAGGCATTCTGAAAATAAGTTAGTTCTGACATTTTTTGAAAAATATGTTTGTTCTCAAAGGTGTGCTTATAAAAGTCAAAAGTAACATCTACATCTTGTGATAGCAGCCAGTTTAATAACACTACGTGATGAATCGGCGCACCAACAGCAGCGCCATCGACATGGTTTTTCATTCATTTTATTCCTACACTGTTCACGGCACTACATAAATGAATACTTGAGTTGACCAATGCACGTCGTTTGTTTTATTCGTTGCGGAGCCTTCCGTCGCTGTTTGACGTCATCCCGGTCATTTGCGGTCATTCCCTGGACACCGTAGTTCAAGACACGCTGTCGTGACAAAGTATGCCAAATTTATGCATCATCTTTCAATAACTAATAGGCACTATTACCATAAAGTAAATACCAGTACACATTCAGAAGTATGCTTATTAAGAAAGTTTAATTTTATTGTTTGATCAATATTTGATTACTAGTCATTTGAATCGTCAAAATTATAACAATTTTACCATTCTTAAGTGTATTGTATATATTTATATTAATTATACATTTTACCTATATGTATATGACTATATACATTTGGGTTTATTTGTTATACTAATACAGTTGTATCATATGTGTACTATTATTATGTATACTTTACAATATCTATTTGGCTTAGCCAGTTTCAGTTTTCCTGAGATCTTGGCATTTATTACTACCAAACGTATGCTGTTGTTTTTTGGTATTATATTTGCCAAATAAAAACTAACTTCATAACTTAAAGGGCAAAGTTTGGTGTTATGCACCTAAAAGAGTGTACACAAGCAAGCTAACAATCAAAACCCAGCTTCTATATGCACTTTGGAAAAGTAATACGTCATAAAATCGTCTGCTGGTTCAGCTGTCATAACAGAGAGCCAAGCGGTTCGCTAAAAGTGCCTTACGTCGAATTACAGCGATATCGCGAAAGTTTTATGCCACACGGTTCCTCATACCCTTGTAGCAACAGTACAGTGAAAGACCGTATCAGTAAGCTGGCCTTTTATGACACTTTGAATCGACCAGAATTGAAACAGCGGCCCAGTGTATTCGTTGACACAGTCACAGAGGCGGATGCCAGATAGACCGGGTTGGATTGACCTAACCATGAAAACGACCACCACCAGCCGCCAAACTTCTCCTCACCTATCTTACATACACATACATACATTACGTTATAAAATAAAATCACCTGCATTCTTCTAACGAAGAAAATTCACAAAACAAACGCGTAGATCTCGACGGCAACTTCGTCGGCCGCTCCTCGGAGTCGTAAAATCGCTATGTAAGTTAACGTCACACAAAATGCCGTTAGACGGCACGTTTGTGCGCGCGAATATTTATATACTTTACTTTCTGCATTCGCAAGCGCGAAATAGTTTAATTCCTTATAAATAATATACTAATAATTAATTATTATTATTATTATATTATATAATCACTATGATTTGCAAGAAATTATAAGTTTTATTATAATATAATCATATTTAATTGATATAGCGCCGCATCCATAATTGGTTGTGGCGCTTCACAATGTTACTGCTATTAAAAGTACAATAAGAAGAAAACAAACCACAGATAATGTTTATAAATAAATAATGAAAATACATGTGTCTATATAATTAACTAATGTGATATATCAGTATGAAAAAGAACCTGTACAAATTTCATAACAATAATAGTGATAAATGAATGTAAATGTAATATATAAAAAAATTGTAAAATAATTATGACGTAGCAATAATTTCCATTCAGCACATACACACACACATTATGCATAAGAAAATATTAATAAATTTATTTGTACTAGTGGACTGATATTTCCACCACCAGATATGTAATAATAATAATTATTTTTGGACAAGACACTGTATTAATTACCGGGACAATAAATCACAGGAATTTAACCATAATATGAATATATGGAAAACATATGGTGGTAGAAAAAGAAGGGTTTGGTGCATTTAAAAATTGTAATATTAATATGTTATTGCGTTAGTTATTATTGTTAAAAACATCGGTTATGTAATATAAGCTTGCACGCTGCAGTACACGCGGGATGTTTATAGCAATATGTTTACAATAAACAATGTGTCATCATCGAACAAAACGTAATTTCCATACCTCTTAGTTAATTATGCAGACACATGTATTTTTAATATTTATTTTTTAAATATTACCTGTGGATTACATTGTTCTTATTGCATATACTGTAATAACTGTATATTGTGAAGCGCCACAAACAATTATGGATTTGGCGCTATATGAAAGAAACTATTATATTTATATTTTAATAAAACTAAAATTTTGTGAAGATCGTAGTAATGACAATAATTAATTATTAATATATTACTTGATTCAGTAAACTTTTTCGAGGGTGCGAATGCAGTAAGTAAAGTTGATAAATATTCGCGCGCACCACAGCGCCGCCTAACGGTATTTTATGTAAAGCTAAATTTTATAGCGATTTTACGGTAACCGAGACTCCGAAGAGGTTGAGTTGCCGTCGAGATATGCGCGTTGGTCTTGTGAATTGTCTTCGTTAGAGAAATGCAAGTGATTTGATTTTATAACATAATATATGTATATGTATGTAAGTTAGGTTAGGAGAGGCTTGGCGGATGCTGGTGTTCGTGTTCATGGTTAGGTCAGAAAGATAGTATGCATCGTTCATGCCGATCGATCGTAGATTTTCTATGGCTATGTGTTCTAAATTGTTTTTCTGGTAAACTCCTGACATTAAAAATATGATTGTTGTTGGAAATTGTAACATTTTATGAATTGCATTATGCCCATATCACCAAAGTGTTGCCTTTTTAGCCCTTTAACTGCACTTGTAATTAAATACGGAGAACAACAGATATAGCGCGGAATAGAATGTTGATCAATTTGTTGTGTTGCTTTGTAAACATACAATGCTCGATTTTAAATGCATCTTAGTGAATGTGAGACAGTTGACTAGAGACGTCATTCCACAGTTCAACTGTTTTATTATCTGGTTCTAGTTGGTACTCCGTTCGGTTGGTCGGTACATAATGTGGCTACAATGTTATCTGCTTAGTATGTATATATTATCCTTCCAGCGATATGATCCTGAAAGGTCTCGTTCAACTAATCAGCCTTCAGAGAATAATATGGCCAAACCAACGTTTCAGGGAGGCCACATTTACATTTGGTATACTGCCGGAATACAAATTGCATTTTCACACGTTATAAGCGTTTTTGACAAAGGCAAAGCTTATCGTGCGCTTCGAGCATTATAACTGTGATTGTGACGTAAGCAAACTGCGACGCACGTACGTGACACATCAGTTTTGAAACTGACTTCCATGTCATGATGTAACTCTCAGCTTGGATTCCAAGCATTTATACACCACATGTGTATTATTATTGTTGTTATTGTTGTTATTGTTATTGTTATTACCATAATCGTCATCATCCTTTTTACAATTATCAATATTAGTATTGTATTATTATTATTTATTTTAATGCTAATAATACTTGTTATTCTCATTATTATTATACATCCACCGTATTAGAGCGTAAATACAACACGTACGTTAACACCTTCCTGTGGTCCGGCGACTTCTTCAACAACACCTGTACCCTCCACATGACGGTCTACAGGCCAGCGAGTCGTCGTTGCATTTCCCCCGACATTGGCGTCGCTCTGAAACACATTTCTTATTTTAAATGGCTGCCTTTCGCCCTCCGTGTTGTTGCTACTGTTGGTCTACTCGGACGCATGTACGTCCGAGGTGTATAGGGTGTGGACGTATACCAAAGTGATAAATGACAGGTACAGAAATATGTGTTATTGCTCCCAGTCTTACTGGGCTTCAGGGCTTGCTGAACATATGTGCAAAGTTTGGCTTTGAAAATGGTGTTGAATATAACCCTATCAAGTCGTTATGTATGGTCTTCAAACCACGTGGTTTTAACCTGAAATGTCGATATATATATATATATATATATATATATATATATATATATATATATATATATATATATATATATATATACAAGCTATATATAAACAAGCTTGCATATGTCAAAGAAGCAAAATATTTAGGTGTGATAATATGCAATGACCTGAAAGATGACGGAGATATGTTGAGACATGTACTTAATTTTTATGCTAGGTCAAATAGCATTATCAGAATATTTCACCACTGTTAAACTACATCTGTTTCATGCATATTGTTGTACAACTTATTGTTGCCAATTATGGGTTAACTTTAATAAGGGCTCTTATTTAAAAGCTAAAGTTGCCTACAACAATATGCATAGATGGATTTTGGGATATAGCCGACGGGACAGCGCGAGTGGCATGTTTGCTAATAATGCTATTGATACATTTGATGCCCTATTGCGTAAGAACATTCATGGTTTTAAAAGACGCATTTCTAACATAAATAATGACTTGATTAGGGTTATGTACAATTGCTTTGAAATAGAAAATGGCCCAATGTGCATTACCTGGGCCAATTCATTGTACAAGGTAAATCTGTAAGATAGTCATCATGTCTTGCATATAACTTTATTATTATTTATTTATTATTATGTATATATTTTTAAAGTCAGTAAGTTGTTTATATAACTTACTTTTCAAAAGGTGTTTATTTACATGAATTAATTGCATATTTATTATACAATCACATCCTGTATATTGCTCATTATTTTTTCTGTTTTTCTACAATTTTACATTTATCTAACTTATAACCTTATTTATTTGTTATCTATTCATTTTTAACATATTTGATTTTTCATAGGCTACTTGTATATGCTAATGTATATGTGAGTGAGTGAGTGAGTGAGTGGGTGAGTGAGTGAGTGAGTGAGTGAGTGAGTGAGTGAGTGAGTGAGTGAGTGAGTGGAATGAACTGAAGGCAATAACCATAAAGACGGCGTACGTACCAATGAACCAGTTCGGGTCGAACATGTTACAGCGACCGACAGTCGATGACCTAGGGCTTCTGCCGTGTCCGCCCTGGGCGTACGGCTTGCCCCGTTTGGAACCACGGCCGTATGCCCTGCCCCCTTTGAAACCACGGCCGTATGGCCTGCCCCCTTTGGAACCACGGCCGTGTGGCCTGCCCCCTTTGAAACCACGGCCGTATGGCCTGCCCCCTTTGAAACCACGGCCGTATGGCCTGCCTCCTTTGAAACCACGGCCGTATGGCCTGACCCCTTTGGAACCACGTCGGTATGGCCTGCGCCCTTGGGAACCACGTCCGTATGGCTTGCCCCCGTGGGAACCACGGCCGTATGGCCTGCCCCCTTGAGAACCATGGCCACATGGCTTGCCCCCCTGGGAACCACGGCCGCATGGTCTGCCCCCTTTGAAACCACGGCCTCCTTTCCATTTCTTCCATTTGTTGTGTATCCATTTCCTGTAAGACTTTCCACCATAGCGTTTCCACCATTGTGTTTTCCCTGACGTGCCCCCGCTGTCTTCCCCCTGCGATGCTTCTGTAGTGGTAGTGGTTGTGGGAGTAGTTGTTGTCGAGTGGGTTGTTGATGTCGTTGTAGTGGGAGTTATAAACATGCGTTGATTATGATTATGAGTATTTGTTGTCGAGGGGGTGATTGGTGTCGTTGTAGTGGGAGTTGTTGTTGTCGAGGAGGTGGTTGATGTCGTTGTAGTGGGAGTTGTTGTTGTCGAGGGGGTGGTTGATGTCGTTGTAGTGGGAGTTGTTGTTGTCGAGGGGGTCGTTGATGTCGTGGTAGTGGGAGTTGTTGTTGTCGAGGGGGTGGTCGATGTCGTTGTAGTGGGAGTTGTTGTTGTCGAGGGGGTGGTTGATGTCGTTGTAGTGGGAGTTGTTGTTGTCGAGGGGGTGGTCGATGTCGTTGTAGTGGGAGTTGTTGTTGTCGAGGGGGTGGTCGATGTCGTTGTAGTGGGAGTTGTTGTTGTCGAGGGGGTCGTTGATGTCGTGGTAGTGGGAGTTGTTGTTGTCGAGGGGGTGGTCGATATCGTTGTAGTGGGAGTAGTTGTTGTCGAGGGGGTCGTTGATGTCGTGGTAGTGGGAGTTGTTGTTGTCGAGGGGGTGGTCGATGTCGTTGTAGTGGGAGTTGTTGTTGTCGAGGGGGTGGTTGATGTCGTTGTAGTGGGAGTTGTTGTTGTCGAGGGGGTCGTTGATGTAGTTGTAGTGGGAGTTGTTGTTGTCGAGGGAGTGGTATTACTAATTGTAGGGGGTGTGGTAGTGGTCGTAGTAGTTTCCGGTGACATGATGCCGACCTCTTCGGAGGCGTTGGGATACTCGTCATCGTCTTCCTCCTCCCAGCTGTCTTCCCCCGTTGATCCCGTTCTAGTGGTATTAGAAGTCGCGACAGTAGTATTGCAATCGTCACACCCCCTGTACACGATGAGGCCGTCACATTGTGGCTCGGCAGCGACCAGCGTCACTTGCAGGCAGCAGAAGTAGACGCCCAGCACGGCGCAGTAGACGGCCGCCCTCATGGTGGAGGCTGACAAAGGACGGCATGTATACAACATGGTGCACAGGGGGAGAGAGAGAGAACAGGGAAGAGGGAAGAGGGAAGAGTGGAGAGAGAGAGAGAGGAGATAGACAGATAGGAGAGAAAGGGGGAGGTAGAGAGACTCTGAGAGATAAACAGACAGACAGACATACAGGGCAGAGAGAGCCGGAGAAAAACAGAGAGAGAGAGAGACAGACAGACAGACAGACAGAGCAGAGAGAACCGGAGAAAAACAGAGAGAGATAGACAGACAGAAAGAAAGAAAGACAGACAGACAGACAGACAGACAGACAAAAAAGACACAGACAGACAAACAGACAGACAAACAGATAGAGACACAGACAGAAAGTCAGACAGACAAACAGAAAACAGACAGATACAGACACAGAGACACAGAGTGACAGATAGAGACAGTCAGAGACACATGGATACATGGAGAGAGAGAGAGAGAGGGGGGGGGCAGTGTGTATTTGTGTGTATATGTATGTATGTATGCATGTATGTATGTATGAATGTATGTATGTATGTCTGTATGTATGTATGTATGCATGTATGTATGTATGTATGTATGTATGAATGTATGTATCTATGTCTGTATGTATGTATGTATGTATGTGTGTGTAGGTGTGGGTGT
>OZ024855.1:58976367-58981367 GCA_964017155.1 Oasisia sp. SBJ-2009 | reverse complement strand
TACAAGAAGACGACATTGTGTGTTATAACAAAGGATTAAAGACAAATATCCTGAAGCTATGCTAGTCACTGTAGAAGTCTAAAAAATAAACCTACTGTATAAGTCTAAAAATAAACCTATAAATCTACAACAAAACGGCTTGGGCTGCACGCGATATATGGAGACTGCTTGAGGGCGTAACAAAGGAAATGATATGAGAGTTAGATCAAGTGAGGACAACAAATTGGGTTTTAAATATTGAACTGGTATAAACAAAGCCGACATAGAGCTCAAGAGAGCAGGCTACAGAAACATTATAAAGGATGGACTCTCGACAGCGATAGACTTCCTTGACACCTTGCCATCTATAATTAATTACCTGGATGGCAGTATCTTAAAGAAGCAGTGCAGATTCAGAAACTACGCATAACATTGGCCATTGATATATGTAGTTTCATAGAGAATAGATAAGAGAAATGACTGCATCTTACAAGAAACTCCCAATTCGATTACATATGTTTATAAGAGAAAATCTGTTTCCATTAAGACCTGCCAACAACGACCACGGGCAGCACCATACAGCCTGGCCGTTATGGAGAGGTTACAGTTATGGTGATTCTCGTCATGTTGATAGTCACTAGGTGGCACCATCATAACGACTGTTAGTGCTGAAGTCGCTAGATGGCACTGAGTGCATTCTCATCAGTTATTACAATAGACCGCAATCTTCCTCTGTTTGTCACTCAACTGAAGTAAAATCTCATTAGAAAACATCTGATTTTCGTAATTCCCTCACAGTGCTAAATATTTCCCTCTATTTCAATAAATAAACAATGTTAATTTACTCTCACAATCAAAATAGTCATGATTAAGCTTATTACTGTTATTACAAGGTAGTTTCCGCGGTTGTGCCGAGGACATAGCTTATATAATTACGTACGTGAACAGTTTCCTTCGTCGCCGCATCATCAGCAGCACTTGTACCCGCCACAGTTCGGCCTGCAGCTGAACGTATCGTGGCATTTGCCCGAGCACACGTTCATGCCTGAAAATGCAGCCACCATATGTGTTAAATCACTGAGCATCAACATTGGGTATCTACGTGCCTACATTCTCTACAGAGTATCATCTTAGGCTAATATTCATAACGATTATATTATGTGATTTCGTCCACACATACTCGAGATGGACAACGACATTTCAATGTTGTTGGTGTTGTTATTAATATTATTGTGTGTGTGTGTGTGTGTGTGTGTGTGTGTGTGTGTGTGTGTGTGTGTGTGTGTGTGTGTGTGTGTGTGTGTGTGTGTGTGTGTGTGTGTGTGTGTGTGTGTGTGTGTGTGTGTGTGTGTGTGTGTGTGTGTGTGTGTGTGTGTGTGTGTGTGTGTGTGTGTGTGTGTGTGTGTGTGTGTGTGTGTGTGTGTGTGTGTGTGTGTGTGTGTGTGTGTGTGTGTGTGTGTGTGTGTGTGTGTGTGTGCATGCACGCGGTCTCATGGAGCTGACGAGGACACTGACTGAGTGGGCAATAGTGGCCGGGACAACAGTGGCATACGTACTGAAGAACCACTTCGGATCGAAGAAGTTGCAGCCAGCGCCACCAATAGAATGCAGGTCAGGGAAGTGATGGGACACACCGCCATGGGAATGACTGCCGTGGTGCGAATGACTTCCGTGGTGCGAATCATCGTCGTGGGAAGAATGACTTTCGTGGGAATGACTTTCGTCGGAATGACTTTCGTCGGAATGACTTTCGTCGGAATGACTTTCGTCGGAAGGACTTTCGTCGGAATGACTTTCGTCGGAACAATCATCTTCGTCGGAATGACTTCCGTGGTGCGAATGACTTCCGTGGTGCGAATGACTTCCGTGGTGCGAATCATCTTCGTGGGAAGAATGACTTTCGTCGGAATGACTTTCGTCGGAATGACTTTCGTCGGAATGACTTTCGTCGGAAGGACTTTCGTCGGAATGACTTTCGTCGGAATGACTTTCGTCGGAATGACTTTCGTCGGAAGGACTTTCGTCGGAACAATCATCTTCGTCGGAATGGCTTTCGTCGGAATGACTTCCGTGGTGCGAATGACTTCCGTGGTGCGAATCATCTTCGTGGGAAGAATGACTTCCGTCTGAATGACTTTCGTCGGAATGACTTTCGTCTGAATGACTTTCGTCGGAAGGACTTTCGTCGGAACAATCATCTTCGTCGGAATGACTTTCGTCGGAATGACTTTCGTCGGAATGACTTTCGTCGGAATGACTTTCGTCGGAATGACTTTCGTCGGAATGACTTTCGTCGGAAGGACTTTCGTCGGAAGGACTTTCGTCGGAACAATCATCTTCGTCGGAATGACTTTCGTCGGAATGACTTCCGTGGTGCGAATGACTTCCGTGGTGTGAATGACTTCCGTGGTGCGAATGACTTGCGTGGTGCGAATCATCTTCGTGGGATGCTTCACTTCCGTGCGGATGGCACACGATCAACAAGGCTTGCAGGACTAGCACAAGTAACACGCAGTAAAAGGTGACCTTCATCTTGGAGACGCTGTGAACATACAACCACATTCGTCAAGCCCAGATGATTGTTGTCTCACGTGCAAGGCTATGATTCATTCTTGCTTTATACTGTTGGCGTTCTGACAGTTAACATTGCCCTGCCTTTCTAATGTAATCTCACATTAATCGATATGGCACATGCATGTAGGAAGTTTTGTTAAAATAAATCTTATGTATGTGTGTAGTATGTACATCCTTTCATACGGCAAACCCTTTGATCGAAACATAAAATGCAGAATGAATGAAAAGCACAGGTCATCACGGCAGGAGGAACGATGCGCGTGCGGCAAATACTTTGGAAAACCGGCCGCTGCGTGAAGAACTCAGTTGCTTGGTAGCATGTAGTAGATGCCACGACAACTGACATGAGTCTGTCTCGATGCCATGAACATGAATTTCGTTTCACCTGGCGTTCGCATTTAGGCACAAAGAGTACTGCAGCATGTCTACGTGTTACGAGCGTTGCATCAATGAGGTACCACAATAACTAATCCGACAGAAGGCGCTCTGACGCAACTACGGCCTGTGTGCCGTTTGTTACGTATTCTTGACGTATGTAAAATGCGGCTGCGTGTGCGGAAGATTTTGCTGAACGCTTGTTTAAATCATCCTACAATCAGATGTTGGATTCGCATGACTCCGAAGCCTCACACATAGCTAAATATGGATGTAGTCTGATATGTCCGTTAATATGAAGGCATAATATGTACATTAATGTACTTTTACAGCAGATGGAACGTCGACTGGTGGCCGGACGACAGGTTTGCTGGCTTGATGCGGGAAAGGATGTTTAAAATCATCTATGGCTTACCGTATGCATCACACGAGACTGCTACGTCTTCACACATAGTTAAATATTGATATCGTATATTATGTCCGTCAATATGAAAGCATAATATCTACATTAATGTACATTTACAGTCGATGAAACGTCTCGAGACGTTCGATTAAATTCAGTGCCAAAATGGCGTTGTTTTGGCTGTTCTGTCTATCGACCACACATTGGCACGCTGTTCTGTCTATTGATCACACATACGGTATGCCCACAAAGCTCTCTGATGCCCACATACAAACTGTCGCTTGCCTGCACGGTCAATAGCTAATTGAGAATGATTACGTTTTAAACAAGCGTTCAGCAAAACATGTAAACAAATCCACGTTAGTCGCTGAAGGGCGCTGAGACGCAACTAAGGTCTCAGCGTATAAGCGCCGCTAGCGACTAGCGTGGATTTGTGGAAGCCCATTGATGTACCCAGTACGTCAAGGTCTGCTTACGTCACAATCACAATTATTACAATTACTTTGCCTTTACGAACAATGTTGATATGACAGCGATTAAACATGTGAATTACATTACTACTGCTACATACATTATTATTATTATTGCAACATGACATATCCTGGAGTAAACGTTACTGCATACATAAGACACTTTAACGACATTCCCTTAGATTTTTTTAATTAAGGTAATCTGCTGAAACCAGCACTTCAACACAATATACGACGAAAGGCACGCAATCAAGTGTGTGTCGCTGAATCCTAGAACAAGAGTTTGCTAAACAACAACTAAATTCAAGAAAAAACATACTTGCGATTTTACCAACTTTCCAACAGTATAGGTTTATGTCATCAAAACCAGAATTTCAATAAAATATACGCCAAAAGGCACGTGTTCAGGCAGCCATTTTGTTCACCGCTTGACGAAGGATGCTAAGCAACCTGGATAGGCCTACATCAATTATGCGAACGTGTGTGGGTATATTACACTACAATAACTCAGTGACATCTATTAGATAAACAGTCGTGCCTCTCTGTGTTCAGTCACATAGAGATACACGTGTTGTGTTGCTAGTTTAAATAAACATACGACGGAACGTCTAAACGCACTACAAATTTGATATACGTTGTGATGGTTTGACGGACGAACTCGATAATAAAAAGGTATCATGACGCACACGCACACTAACATACACACTCACATGCCCACGCGCGCACACACACTCACTCACTCACTCACTCCTCACACTCACGCACACGCACACGCACACGCACACGCACACGCACACGCACACGCACACGCACACGCACACGCACACGCACACGCACACGCACACGCACACGCACTCGCACTCGCACACGCACATTAATAACATGCGTATTAAACGGTTACAGATTATGCTCATACAAATAAATGATTATTATTGATGAGAATAGAGATGTTACTCCTTTATAATACAACATGTAATGATATAAAACAAAGACCAAGAGAGAAACAGACATATTTTTTTAAATACGAATGGATGTAACATATATTGCAAACAATGTGTCCTTAGTTAAGTAAGTCACAAGAACTAGCATACCTAAAGACTTAATATGTTTCGCTTAAACATTATATTTTATATACATAACACATCATTCTTGTCGTAACTGTTATCACAATAATATTTGATAAATATTGTCTTTTCTTA
>OZ024855.1:58968867-58971367 GCA_964017155.1 Oasisia sp. SBJ-2009 | reverse complement strand
AATGTTTGAAATAAAAATACCCAGCTGACGTCTAATATCATGCTACCGCGTCGTGTGATTCGTTTGGAATTTGGTCAGGTTTTAATTTCAATTTAATGCATTTCCAATCATAGTGTTTTGTACGATATTATGTCTAACTAGTTGTATGTCTATAATTGAGGTTGCCGTTGTGTAAACGTTTAAAAAACGGCAGCCAGCTTGCGCAAGCAACTCTCTCCTACGACCGTTTACACGGCTTCTCTTGAAATGTTCTGTGTAGTTTGCGCCATTGTGTTTTGTTTGTGTTGATCCGACGCAGCTGTTCCTAGTCTGCCCTGGTCGTCAAACGCCTGTCGATCTGCTGCAGACCGGCTTCGAGGGTCCTGGGGAGGCTGGTTGTGGGTCGGCCGCGACATCCATGGAGTACGTCCGTTTCGAAGTAGATCGGCATTGCCAGGGTTGCTGGCGCAGTCTCGTGCAAGCGTAAGACCAAATAGGCGCCATCGCATGTCCATCACTTCTGCGTTTATGTAATGGCACTGACACCGTTCATGCAACTTCGCGTTGTTTTTTTCTCTGTGGCCAGTGAATCAGATGAGTAAGCGGTGTTGCTTCCTGTTCTTCAGTTTCCGGTCCCGTCAGACCCCACGCACCCGCGTTGACCAGGAACTCTGGGAGCACCAATGCGTTGTATAAACGTAATCGCAATCGCTCGCTGATGTGTACGCACCTGATGGCTACGCACCATGATTTCTCTTGCTCAATAATGAATGTCTTAGTTTCAACTGTATATTTACATTTCTTTGTCTTTAGGACATTTGTGGTTAAATCCAGTTCTCGCACCACAACACAAGAAGTTCGACATCTGTTGTAATTGTGAGAATTGCAAGCGAACGATTGACACAGATGCTGTAGTTTTATAGACTGTTTCAATGCTTAAGTAAACACCCAAAGACTACGTATGCATAATTAGAACACGTACACCAGTTTATCTGCTTAAAGTGAGTATTTATGCTATGATGCACATTTTATATTTATCTGTATAATAAATTTGTTTAATACCAAACCATTAATAAAATGGCAAGTTCTTACATAGCGTAATATCGAGTTGTCAGGACTGTTCGAAGTGATCTATACTTTCCTTCCTCCCTTGTAGTTCCATCGAACGCCATCGTCTTCTGTGCAGCCATCAATGCGTGCATCTTTTTTGTGTTACAATATTTTAATAATGCTCAATTTAATAGTAATTAGCCCGCCATGTTGATATATGTGATATTGTATAAGTTATTATTTACATGCAATCAAGCACCTGAATAAGGAATAAAAGTAATTATATATTATTTGTATCAGTATACCTTTGATACTTAGTAGACCGATGTGTTGGTGACGGCTTGTGTGATTAAATTAAATTAGTAATAATGTTATGTTCGCATACTCAGTTAGTGTATCGTGTAGTAACTGTTACCCATTATTTAAGAGTCAAGTACAAAGAAATAATAATAATTTAGTTATAATGCGCAGAATATCCGCCGTCTTGTGTGATTTCTTACTAGTTGATGTTATTGCTGTTTTATTCCGGTTGAAAGTACTGTTTGTGATTGATGAAAATGTGTGCAACGAGGGTACCATTTGCAGAACTTATTACGTGTAAGGATACGCGATGTTATTGCGTCAGATACCTAGCTGTCCCCCTCTTAACCGCACTGTTCCGAAATTTAATGTGCAACGTCTGCTAGGTATTAAGAAATTCTTTGTCCGAAGCACTCTTCAGGCCGCTTGTCAGCGTCATAGACTAGGGAATAGGCGTGTGTGCCAAGCGGTGGTTTTTATGTTGTGTTTGTAGTCGTAGACGCCAAAGACAGCATAATAACGGCCTCTCTGTTGAATGACCATTTTACTCGTTCAGGCGCGTATGCTGTATGCGCCATGCTGCAGACATCGGTTTTAACTGCACATTTGAACGAGTAATATAATTCCTACATCAAACAAGTAGCGATGGCTCTGCGGTTTAGTTGCTGTCT
Source organism: Oasisia sp. SBJ-2009 (assembly GCA_964017155.1). NCBI lineage: Eukaryota > Metazoa > Annelida > Polychaeta > Sabellida > Siboglinidae > Oasisia > Oasisia sp. SBJ-2009. The sequence continues at coordinate 58,969,367 of OZ024855.1, read as the reverse complement.
GTGTTTCATTGCTGCAACGTCACGCAGTGTCAACGTTTCAACATGTTTTATAATTGAGTCATTAAGTCCATTTCACCGTGGTGGAATTTTACCTCTTGAACATGTTAACGCTTCATCGTCTTACTGTTGTGATACGTCTTGCTAGAATGTGTGTTTCTTGTCATTTATTTGCAGACGCAGCAGTTTATGACTTGCATGCATATTGAAACAGCAGTAGCAGCAGCAGCAGCAGCAGCAGCAGCAGCAGCAGCAGCAACAACAACAACAACAATAAAAGTAGCAGCAGCATCAACAACAACAGTAATAGTAGCAGCAGCAGTAGCAACAACAACAACAACAGTAGTAGTAGAAGTACAAGCAACAACAACAACAACAACAACACCAATAACATGCTCCACGTTAGAAGAAGTTAGACGCGGTGAAATGCTGCTGCCTCTATTAACCGGTGACAATAATAATTTAAAAACTATGAACCATAGTGTATCCGTCCATGCATACGC
>OZ024855.1:58956367-58961367 GCA_964017155.1 Oasisia sp. SBJ-2009 | reverse complement strand
CGCCGCCGATATACTCATATGCCCTAATACACCACATGAGCTATACAAATTGCTACACGTATTAGCTGCTGAAAGTGACAATCAGGGTCTGAAGATGACCAAGTCGAAAACAAAGGTAATAATGGAAAGTGACACACCAATATATGTCAACAACACTCAGATCGAGAACGTTGAATGCCACATCTACCTAGGACATCGATGCATATATATATATATATATATATATATATATATATATATATATATATATATATATATATATTATTAACATATCCCAGACAGGGGTAAATATTTGTGTAGATGCCAAATACAAAACGTTTGCGCATTGTATGTCACATCTGGCGGTAATTACAAGCAATATTCTTAAGACTCGCGATGGCGTTCGACCTGCGGGTCATTGACTTTACTGCAACGATATTACGGCCATAATTCATCGTGTTATATTATTGCAGATAATCTGGTCAAAACCAAACTCTGCTCAAATATGAAGTCAGGCACAATACGAAGTGTCAGGTTTAATAAGAAATCAGGCACAATACGAAGTCAGGCATAATGCGAAGTCAAGCATAATACGAAATCTGCCATAATGCATGCACTCGCTAATTGTTTGGAGCTTGTGCTGCCACCTAGCGAACTACGCCAACTTGAAAATACTGAAGTATTCAGGAATGGAAACTATATAAGTCAGTTTCAGGCTATGTTCGCCACGTGGCGCCAGGCGTCACCGTGTCTACAAGGTTCGCGGTAAACAAGAACTCCATCGACACGAAGTAAATAAGATTAGCTCTTTCATTTGTTTTAGTACAAATTATCATTATTGTGTCGCAATATGAAGAAATGTCTTTTTTGTCTGAAATGTGAACTGAGGAAACGTGATGCGAGAGTTACAGGAAGAGAATGGGAATTGATTCAGCAAGCTAGGACTGTCATATATGTCACACATACGTATGATGGTGTCTGTCTCATATGTCTGATGGTTGTCATTTATTATTAATTAACTACTATTTACAATATGTATGCCTGCCCTTAATTACTGCTAAATCTGTGAATAGAGCAGTGGCAGTAGATGTCTTATTTATTATTTTTACACGCAGGCATACACACTTGTTCTAAAAACCGGAAGTAGCAAGCAGGACCGGTATGACCTGCCATCTGGCGGATAACTGCTTATACCATAAGTCTCCCATTCTGATAGTCCTTACCGACCTCTATCGAGTCGTTTGGAACCAACCTCTCGTGACTTCCGGTTATCTGTCAAAGCAAATATTGGCCGCAAATATACCATACTTGTATCGTGCTATGAATTAATTAAGCTTGCATATTTGGATTTGTGGTGTCTCATGCCAGCATAAAGTTAGCTACCCCTGGTAGATATCGTGTATTGGTACAGGTCTTAAACAGACGAGGCATGGTGTGATGTGACGCCAAATGCGACAGTTTAGATAGACAGATGCCATGTGATGCAATGATAACTGTCACGTGGCAAACATCATGTAACGACTTGTGCTGTATGACAGCAGAACATAACAAGACCATTGGGCACACGAATTAAAGAACATCTGTCGTGTCACCAACCCCCATCAGCAGTAAGTGACCACAAGTTGAACACAGGCCACCAGTGTTCAATGAGGGATGTAAGAATCTTCGACAGTGAAGAAAACTGGTACAAAAGGAAAATTAAAGAGGCCAGCAACATACACAGGGAAGCCAGTTTTAAACAGAGACATTGGTCAGGAACTCCCACTGGTCATGCTACAGCTTATGTCACATGATGCAAGTCACGTGATACTACCGGGAAATTCAGTCCGCTGAAGAAGACCGTGAGAAACGGTCGATATATAGGGATGAACACAAAAACCTTTCTTGTAAATGAATCGAGAAACAGGATCTTTACATTCGAATGTTTACATGCATGCTTGTTGTATATAGATATGTATATAGATATGTGTGTATACACATATGTACACAAAACCGTAATGCATATTTATGTGTGTATGTATGTATATCAATCAATCGAGGTTTATTTCACGTTGTCGTGCTGTTGCATTCGCAAAGTATGCAATCACGCCCCGTGGTGAGACTTTGCAAACGTAGCTTCGTAGCATAAACAACTGCTTTTATATATATATTGCTTACATATGTAACACACAATGCATCTACCTCGGAGGCACGACAATGGAAGAATGGCCATTTACTAATATGCAAACGTTTACTTAGAGGACAGTTGCACAAAACCGTTAGTGTAATGCAAGTATTCGGGTGCGTCCGATTAGTTTTGATGTATTTTGAAAACATTCGGTGTAACATTTTGTTGCTCCCAAATTTTAACATGTTTAATGTGCAACATGATTCACAACGTGGACTAAATCAAATTAAGCTAGTCCGAGATATAGGCCGATAGTAATGATGAATGCTTTATAACACCATGGTGTCCATACTGTTCTGTGACGTTTGCAATTAACCGACGACTTACTTTGATGTTTTTATTACTACTGCTCAACGGATGATGCTTTTATAGCCCATTTGGGAGTGAGAAGTTTCTCTGGAATAATTGAACTTAAGCCGGAAACAGATCACTGTAAATCTAAGTTTGTTTTCGGATTTAGTAATCTGCTGAAATATTCGGGTTAGTGTTTCGGGAAAAATATTACCCTGATACAGTGAAAAGCACTTTCTTTCGACGCGTGGCGCATGCATCATTTGCCACTAACCTACCGTTACTACAAAAAATCAGTAGGCCTATATGTTTTGCAATGGAACAGTATTTTACACTGCAAATAGTGATTAAACACCCGAAATGTTCTCGATGTAATATCACGTTAAAGGAGGTTTAAGCCAGGAAGGCGTGTTGGTGCATTGTTAGATACTGCTTCAGGAAAGCGTGACGGCGTCACATCACGACTGATATCGTGACAGACGTACAGATGGTCAGACCGACAAAGAGAACGACAGACAAAAGAATGTGTCCAATGCGTGCTTGCAGCACTCTGGGAGCACATACGTCGCTAATGTGACACAAACACAATTGGATATGTACTTAAAAGTGCTGGGGTCATTGTGAAGCGCACAAAAGAGGTCATGCGTAAATAAAGTTTGAAATGAAATATATCAAGTCGACGTCGAATATTACGCCGCCGCGTCATGTACTTCGTTTGGAAAGTGGTCATGTTTTAGTTTCAACTTAACGGATCTACAATAGCAATACATGATAAATGTAAAAGTTACAGCTATATATGATTATGTAAAGACACGAACAAGATAATAAATAGGTAAGATAAAAAAGAAATTATAAATAACCGAAAGGTACTTATAGCCTGGATTCGGAATAGATGAGTTTTCATCAGCTGTTTTTAAAAGTCACGAGGCAACAGAATATAGCGTGTGAAGATACGCGATTTTGCTACTCTAGAAGTCTGGCTATACCCGTACTAAATAATTTCGAGGTACTATACACTAGATGATTTAGTCGAGTCTTTACCATACCATAACATAAATCATCGCCTATGTGCTGATGACACGCAACTTTATATGTCACAATCACCAACGGATACACATACTTCTATATCAACTGTAAATAACTGCCTCACTATCACTGTGTCGTTGATGGAATCAAGCAAATTGAAGCTGAATGTCGATCAAACTTACATAATTATTATTGGTACAAAACAACAACGAAACAAGAGTGTAGACTACTTTCCAATTAATATACTTGGTAACGATACATCACCACCAGAAAGTGTTCGAAATTTAGGTGTTGTTTTTGACAGTAATTTTAGCTTTCATCAGTACATTTCACAAGTATGAAAATTATGTTTCTATCATATACGTGATTTCCGACGAATCCGGAGTCATTTTTCGTTATCTTCTGCTGAAATAATATCAGTTGCTCTGATTAATAGTCGACTGGATGGACTATTGTAATTTCCTTTTAAATTCCCTTGCCGAAAAAGACTTATCTAAACTCCAACGTGTGCAGAATTTTTTAACACGCGTTGTACTTAAGGCCCCACGTTTCTCACCATCAATACCATTACTTAAGCCGTTACAATGGCTTCCAATTGTATACCGAATTAAAAGTAAATTGCACATATATATGCCCTCACGCACGCAGACACACACGTTTGTGAACAAAATAATATAATATAATTACTCTCAATATTTGCCTTGCAAATGATACTCTGTGTAGATTTTGTAAATCGTACTCTATGTATATTGTAAGGAGACAAGCAGATGCCCAATGGAGATGCTCAATGATTCAGCAATAACGGTCGCTACAATGTATATCAGGCAGGAGCCTGTGTTCGAACAAATGCTCCCGTACGTTCAGGTGCAGGCCGAACTGTGGCGGGTACAAGTGCTGCCATTGATGCGATCACGAAAGAAACTGTTCACGTACGTAATTATGCAAGCTGTGTCAAACCCTAAAACAACATTTTAATAACAGTAATAAACTTAATCATGACTATTTTGATTGTTGATTAACTTTGTTTAGTTATTTCAATTCAGTGGAATATTCGGCACTGTAAGGATATTGCAAAATCAGATGTTTTCTAATGACATTTTATTTCAGTTGAGTGACAAACAGACGAAGATTGCGGTCGATTGTAATAATTGTATTTATAAAGATGAAAATGCCATCTTGCGACTTCAGCACTACCAGTCGTTAAGATGGTGCCACCTAGCGACTATCAACATGGCGAGAATCACCATAACTGTAACCTGCCCATAACCGTCAGGCTGTATGGTACCGCCCTGCCCGTTGTTGGCACGTTTTAGTGGAAACAGTTTTCTCTTGTTAACGTATGTAATCTAATTGGGAGTTTATTTTAAGATACAATCGTTTCTCTTATCTATTCTGTATCAGACTATATAATATTAATGACTAATGTTACACGTAATTGTTGAACCTGCTCTGCTTCTTTAAGATACTGCCATCCAGGTAATTAGTGATAGATGGCAAGTGAACAAGGAAACCTATGACTTATCGAGAGTCCATCCTC
>OZ024855.1:58948867-58951367 GCA_964017155.1 Oasisia sp. SBJ-2009 | reverse complement strand
AATATCCTGAACAACTTACGTGTTTACTGAAACACAATTAATAATATGGTTTTCAGGAATTGTTGTTTTGTGGAAAGAATGTAATAAAATATTCTTGTATAATCACTGAAATTAAACACATAGCGATCACATTATCCTAGCGAGTTGTGATTCATTTTATATTTCTGTAGTCAATACGCAAAAGTACAGTTATATTTTGTGCAATAAAACGACAACAGCTTTGTAAATAACTGTGTACAATAAAACGAGAACAGTTTTGTAACTAATACAGCAGCATTACCTTGCGAGTAGCTCACGTTCTGCCCGGTGACCCGAAGTAGTGACTTTCACGTAATGGCCCACAGGGTCGGAATGTACTACCTTAAAAACAGACGTTCTGCGTCATTTGCTTTGTCACTGCGTTCAAAGTTCAAAGCACCATTCGCCATTCATAGACACCTACACAAAACAGCCACATCAGCGCGCCATGAGGGTCGGTTGTATAGTCAAATATACGACGACGTTATCGCTCTTCAACAAGTGTCAGGCGTAATCAAGCGTTCTCCAGAACGATAACTTGAACAAAGGGTCCAGCAACCCGCTTGGTTGGTATAGTGTCGGGTACTTTTCCCATTTATTTCAAATATGCCCAGATTTCGCGAGCCAGTAAAATCTAGGGCTGTTAAAATAATATATGGTTTCTTCGAACTAGTGTATCTAGGTACGTTTAGTATTTAGCTGAATACCAAAGTAAAGTCCTACCATCTGGAGCATGTTCACATTTTATTTACGCTTTTTTAAATGTATGTGTACTGCAAAAACAGATATATTTAATTCGGATTAATATAAATTGTTTTTGTTTAATAAATACAAAATAAAACAAGAGTAGATAACATAAATTAGGGTAAATTATGGTAAAGTAAATAAATAGTAACAGTAAAAATATTAATTTATAGTACAATTTATATTACCATTGAAAAATAACGATTTGATATATATTGATACATCCATTACAAAAATGTGTAAAGTAAGCTAAGCAAGAACATTATAAAAAGATAATAAGATACATATTGCTGATCTAAAATAAGTTTAGATGTAGAATTCAACTTCATTAATGGGAAGAGACAACAAAAGATTTATATCTTCAACTGTTTCTCAGTAACAAGAAACAGCAAAACTAATCGCTCTCATTTTTCGCAACTAATCGATATAGCTGCATAATAATTATAGTTCTATTTCAATGTTCCGTACGTTCGCTTCTGAAATTTACGATTCCTATTGATAATGTGATGATGCTGTTCAAATAGTAATGTAAACAGCTTATTGCATATAGTTCTGCTACACTCATGTTGTCATTAGATAGATATGGTGATGGCGATCTCGACATTATTATGTTCAAGCCTTATAATTAGATAGATGACAAGTATGTTTAACTGATATTATGAAATCCACATATACGTGATGCTGAACTATTGAATGTTCGAGTTTAAAAAACGGAAGTGTTATACAAAACCATCAGACAATCGTGGTGTTAAGCTGTGGAATTATATAGTAAAACCAGTTAATTGTAATTATACATTTGTAACATTCAAATGTCAAATGAATAGGTGTTTGTCATTAAACATTATTAGTCCCTTGTATAATTAACATTCATAATTGTAATCATAATGCGTGTATTCACGAAATTGTACCACTAGACATTGCATTGCATCCCAACAGCTCCGAAGAGGTCGGCAGCATGTCGACTGAAACTACTTCGACTACTACCACTACCACTAACACTACCACACCTTCACCGACAGTAATATCAAACAATGTATAATTTAACTGCTTATATAGATTGTGTAATCAATCATCATCGTCATCATAGAGTGGGTGAGTAATTTATAACCAGAGTAGGATTTGTTCTTCATTCTTATTGTCCACATTATTAATGGTTAATTTATACGTGGCTAGCATAAAAGGATCGCGTAGAATATTAGCAGTTATGTTAAATCCTACTTTGCATGCCTTTTGAAAGACATCTTAAATTCCTTTCGCATGGATTCCACACCTTGAAACAATTATGTTTGTGTGTATGTGTGTGTAAATGTATGTGTGTGTGTGTGTGTGTGTGTGTGTGTGTGTGTGTGTGTGTGTGTGTGTGTGGGGGGGGGGGTTGTTTGTGTGTGTGTGTGTGTGTGTGTGTGTGTGTGTGTGTGTTTGTGCGTGTGTGTGTGCGTGTATGCGTGTATGTGTGTATGTGTGTATGTGTGTATGTGTGTATGTGTGTATGTGTGTATGTGTGTATGTGTGTATGTGTGTATGTGTGTATGTGTGTATGTGTGTATGTGTGTGTGTGTGTGTGTGTGTGTGTGTGTATGTGCGTATGTGAGAGAGTGTGTGTGTGTGTGTTTGTGTGTGTGTGTGCGTGTGCGTGTGCGTGTGCTTGTGCGTGTGCGTGTGTGTTTGTGTGTGTATATGCATATATGTGTGTGTGTTTGTGTGTGTGTGTGTGTGTGTGTGTGTGTGTGTTTGTGTG
>OZ024855.1:58928867-58931367 GCA_964017155.1 Oasisia sp. SBJ-2009 | reverse complement strand
ATGACTGATGCTAAGTCATTGTGTCGGCGTGGTGGCATTTTACCACTAAGACATGTTAACGTTTCATCGGTTTAATGTTGTGATACGTCTTGCTGGAATGGGTGTTTCTTGTCATTTATCTGCAGTCGCAGCGGTTCACGATTTACCTGCCTGTTGCAACAGCAGCTGCTGCTGCTCCATTAGTAGCAGAAGTATACGCAGAAGCAGTTGAAACAGCACCAGCAACAGCTGTTTCTTGTAATTTATTTGCGTTTGCAGCACTTCATGATTTGCATGAATATGGCAGTTGCAGCTGAAGTAGCAACAACAGTAAAAGAAGAAGCAGAAGACACAGAAAAAGAAGCAGCAGCGGTAACAACAATATCAACAACAGCAGAAGAAGCAGAAACAGAAGGAGCAGCAACCACTGCAGCAGCTGCAGAAGAAAGAGCAGCAGCAGCAACACCAACATTAGCTACAGAAGAAGCAGAAACAGCAACTGCAACAAGCGTTTCTTCTCATGTATTTACAGTCGCAGCTGATTATGGCTTGCATGCGTATTGCAGCAGCAACAGCAGCAGCAGCTGCTGCTGCAGCAGCAGCAGCAGCAACAGCAGCAACAACAGCAGTAGCGATAGCAGCAGCAGTAACTAAAAGAATAAATAGCAACAGCAGCAGCAGAAACAACAAAAACAACAGTAGCAGCAACAACACCAACAGCAAGAACAACAACAATAGCAATAACAATAGTAACAACTACATCGCATATAAAAGATACTGGCCATGGTGACATTTATTGCAATACTTAACATAGTACTACATCGGTGAATATTTGGATTAACAAAGACTTGACAACACTGTTACTCCAAATGTAATGTCAGCATAGAATCATCTCTGTTTTGGACACAAACTGTTCTCTCTATCTGCCAAACGCCCCGCCTAGAAACACGCTGCAAAATGAATACACATTTTATCGCAGCAGGAACATAATTATGGCGAATCGCAAATGATATGTACTAAAGCATATATATATATATATATATATATATATATATATATATATATATATATATATATATATATATATACATATAATTTAAAGAACGTCCACATACATTCTTGCAGATGGCACAGTTATCTTTATAATTATATAGCAAAACATGAACTTCGGCGTTTGGGACTCCAGGTATGGCCTTTTGAAATATTGAGCCTCCCAAGTTTCGGTTGAAAATAAAGTTTAAATCTTCGAACCATACATACATCCATACATACATGCATACACACATACATACATACATACATACATACTTACATACATACATACATACATACATACATACATACATACATACATACATACATACATACATACATACATACATACATACATACATACATACATACATACATACATACATACATACATACATACATAAATACATACATACATACATACATACATACATACATACATACATACATACATACATACATACATACATACATACATACATACACATATACATACATACATACTTATATACATAAGCAGTGGAACAGTATTTTATAATAACAAATAGTTCCCTTTAATGTTCATTAGTTAATATTGTTGCACATCAGCCGCACATCTGACGGGTTACCGGATTTTGGCGTTTTGTCTAAGTGATAGCCGTACTCCCGATTTTAGCTAGACAGATGGAAAATTGTGTTTAATCACATGATGTCCTTGTATGCGTCACAAAGCTATGCAGTATAATTGAATAATCGTTTATTGTTAGTGACTAAGTAAATCGATTCGAAACGAATGAACTAAACCACCGATTAGTTTATTTGGCGCGCTTGTAAATTTTAGTTGTGAAGACTGCGGGTGGGAAAGATGCAATCTGCCAGGCTAGCTCTGCCGATCGTCAATTACGCCATAAACGAAACAGTTTGCTTTTTGGCAAAAATGAATAAAAACTCTTCGCCAATTTGGCGAAATGTTATTTCGGTTGTTATTAGTGACGTTATCAGTAGTACATAATTGTATTATTTCCTGCCCGCCTCCTTTCAAATTGCCTAAATGATCGGATATTAAACCGACACAAATAACCAGTCAGTGTTTCTCCGCACGGTATATAATGGGTCCCTAATTCCTTCAATTATCCAAGTTCACAGACAATAGCAGGGCTTAATTCAATCAAGTATTGTGGTGCCTGGACAATGAAGACCTGCTTGGCCTATTGTTGCCCTAGTTACAAGTTTGAGGCGAGTGCATGTTTACCTGACAGGTTCCATATTATCACTCAGTAACATGACGTTAATTGATGTGCTACCTGGTAAATATTCAACCCAGTGCCAACATAGGTTACATCTAATTCATTCATATTTGACAAGACTCATCAGCAGAACATATTATCAATAGAAATTTGTCAAAAACATATTTTAGTAATTAAAACCTGCATCACCCAGGTTAGGGTTATAGTCGATCTATGGTAAATAAATATATTGGGAGAATTATTCTATTCGATTAATCAATTAT
>OZ024855.1:58916367-58923867 GCA_964017155.1 Oasisia sp. SBJ-2009 | reverse complement strand
GTCAGTCGAAATGAAGCGTTCTCAGACACGAGAGCTTTGCCAATGGGGTGTGTTAAATGCCAGATGCGTGTCTCATCGTGCTGTGCATGGCCTACTTATTTCAGGTGGGCTGAAACATGTTTTTCATCTTTTAAAATCGTTTTAAGTGTACCTACTGTAATAAGTTTGCTAATATGCTTAGTTTTTTGTTTTTATTACATTTTGTTTCTTCAGTATCCAAATGTGCTCCTGTTCACCCCGCAAACTGATTTAGGATACCTGACATCGCTGTCTGTTGACCTCATCGTCTTAGTCCTTGCTGAGTAGCGAACAAGCAGTCAACTCGTTATATCAGTTTAAATACATTTGTAGAGCGCTGTATCTCAGGGGTGGAGCTTCGAATTCTCAACTAAGGAAACCCGGGTTCGAATCCTGTGCTGCGGTGTTAAAATCTTGGGCAAATCTTCTCACTCTACATTGCTCCAGTTCACTCAGTTGTATAAATGAGTACCTGGCGGTTATGTGTACGAGCAGCCGTCGCGCACTAACTTCGCGCACATATATGGATGGATGCTTCAGAAAAGTTGAGATGGTGTCTGAGTGAACAGGCCTGCCAGAGAAGTCACGTGTAAAGCGCTTTGAGCAATCCTGCTGATCGGATACTGCGCTATATAAGAACATAGCTTTTACAAATAAGTGAACATATCATACAATTATAATATGATACACCATATAGCTTACAAGATACCATATTGTCAAACCATCATCAAACAAAACATACTAGCTTATGTTGATCCTAAATTACGGAATCATTATCATGAAGAATCATATTCATATTGAGCCAATGAAACAATGCACCAGGAGAACGATTAGGATATAGTGGTATCTTTTAGTATAACAGTAAGTAGTAATATTTGTGAACAGTATAGTTAGCTAAATGAGAAAAAATATTATCGTCTTTTCAATACATTTATTTGATAATCATGATTATACCGTGGCATGCATGGGTAGTTCATAATTGAAAAAAGTTATTATAAGCAGTTTGATTCATTCCTGCTTATTCTTAATTGTCTACTATGAGTTTTATGTATATATCATGTGTATGTAGTCTATATTGTTTGTAATAATCACTCAATAAAGCAGTTAGTTTCAGTTCGATGGAAGCTAATACAAGAAAAAGAGTGCATCCCTAGTAGCTTGTATCGAGGACCACCAAGACATCATTTAATAACTGTTACTTTATTCCATATAATTCCATATTTTGTCGGAAAATAGCTCATATAAACTAATGTTATGAAATTCACATCTGAACGTCCTGAACGTCCGTCCGTCCGTCCGTCCGTCCGTCCGTCCGTCCGTCCGTCCGTCCGTCCGTCCGTCCGTCCGTCCGTCCGTCCGTCCGTCCGTCCGTCCGTCCGTCCGTCCGTCCGTCCGTCCGTCCGTCCGTCCGTCCGTCCGTCCGTCCGTCCGTCCGTCCGTCCGTCCGTCCGTCCGTCCGTCCGTCCGTCCGTCCGTCCGTCCGTCCGTCCGTCCGTCCGTCCGTCCGTCCGTCCGTCCGTCCGTCCGTCCGTCCGTCCGTCCGTCCGTCCGTCCGTCCGTCCGTCCGTCCGTCCGTCCGTCCGTCCGTCCGTCCGTCCGTCCGTCCGTCCGTCCGTCCGTCCGTCCGTCCGTCCGTCCGTCCGTCCGTCCGTCCGTCCGTCCGTCCGTCCGTCCGCCCGCCCGCCCGCCCGCCCGCCCGCCCGCCCGCCCGCCCGCCCGCCCACAATACCAAGCCCCCTAGCGTGACTCGTGCAGTCAACAGTCCCTCATTTATATGAAAAAATAATGGTTTATGTCATACGAACCCGTGCGACACGCAATCGTCAGATGCAAAGTTTACTTAAAATAGTCACCGGATACTAATAGTCTCGTAGTTGTGGTGCTGAATGTGTAGCGGAGTGTTTTTATAACGCAACGCTAGCCAGTGTATTTATTGCTTTACACTTCAATCTTTATAAACATGTTGACTTGAACAACACCTGATTTCTCTGGAAGCAGCTGTCTTCAATGTGTGATATTCCTTAATGCAGTGTATGTATACCAGAGAGTAGACATATTCTGGTGAATGCGGGTCTTACGTTATTCAATATCTCTACATATATGGTTAGCGTTGTTCTTTGGTTTGCATAGGTTTAAAGTTATATCGTAACTGTAAATAAATGGATGATAATTACCAATATATATATATATATATATATATATATATATATATATATATATATATATATATATGTACACCCATATATATACACCCATATATATATACACCCACATATATATACTCCCACATATATATATATATATATATATATATATATATATATATATATATATATATATATATATATATATATATTACACTAAATAGACACCAGTTAAAACAGCCAACACTAGGCCATTAAGTGAAATCTGTATCAGAACCCCTCAAGAATAGTTTAAATGTTGTTATTAATTTTTTATTAATAAATACAAATTATATTAGGGCCAATATCTTGTAACAAATGTTATGCTAAATGCATTGAACATGGTTATCAAGAAAAAGGTTTCTGCTAACAGTCAGCAATGCCAATGTGGGAGCACTCTGACAACTTGTCTTGACAACAGGTCTGTCATCATTGCCATGATTGTGTAACAAGGGCAGTCTGTAGCGATCTGTACCACAATAATATTATTTTGTTACCTTATTTCTGACAGTATGCAAGACTAAGCCTTTGTATTGACTAGACAGTGTGTGAATAACATTATTTTGTGACCTTATTTCCTGTGATGTTTCATAGACATGAACTGTTACTTTTTCTGTGACTTCTTTCACGCGCGCATTAATAAGATGCCTATTAAACGGTTGTAGATTATGCTCGCACAAATAAATGAATATTGTTATTGAAAATAATATATGTTACTCCTTTATAATACAACTTGCAGTGATATAGGAGAAAGACCAAGAGTGAATCAGACAGGCGTTTTCAACGCGGGCTGCGGGCTGCGGGCTGCGAGCTGCGAGCTGCGGGCTGCGGGCTGCTACCTGTGGGCTGCGGGCTTCGGGTTGCGGGCCCCCGCGGATTACGGGCCGAAACCCGCCCCGCGCAGGGCCTTAGTGCCCATGCGCTGTATCAGTTGGAGATCTTCCAGCAACGCATTCCATAGCATCGGTTCTGAGCACGAGAATGATGGACAACTGTACCTATCAAGGTCTCTTTAGTTATAAAATACGTTTTCTCAAGATACATAACTACTCAGGAATGTTCTAAAACAGCATCATGTGCAAATTTGCCATTTCTCAATGATGTTTATTCTTTACTGCGTCGTAAATACAAGTCAAAACTGTATTACACGTTTTTGCGTTACATCGAACTGCATTTTACCGCGGTCACTGTTATAACTCAACCCAGTTTACTGCCTTTTTGCGGCACATAGTTTAGCCACGCTCGCTGGCATTTTTGTGTTGCTCTAATGAACTTATTGCGGACTCTTTTTTTCGCCAGTCTGACCATTTTTAGTCGAAGTGTCTAACATCCTTCTCACTATTTTCAATTCGGCGTGAGTGTATATATATATATATATATATATATATATATATATATATACATATATATATATATATATATATATATATATATATATATATATATATATATATATTTATATATATATATATATATATATATATATAGACATATATATATATAGACATATATACATATATAGACATATATACATTTACTACATAATAATACATTTTCTGATACTATAATATCATCCAAAACAATAACCACTTTTCTGTGTTTGTGTGTATGTGAGTGCGCGCGTGTGTATGTGTGAGTATGTGATGTGTATGTGAGTGTGTGGGGGCCAGCCATAGTTATCAAAATCACTTTATGAGTGAAGTTACACTTGTGTAAGTCCAAGGCGCGAACTCACGCTAGGAAGGCGTGTCATCGCCTTGAAAGACCTCGCAACAGCACGGCATGACAGCGTGATGTGGAAGCATGGATGGCGTGCCAGACGGACACTCAGACGAACAGACAGACAGATATGTGTGTTGGATGCGTGACATCGACGCTTTGAGAGGATTTTTGAGAGGACACCCGCCGCCAATACTACACAGACACAGAAAGACATGTTAAACCTGTCTACGGTCATTTTGCCCCACTAAGATGTAGTCACGCATGTGTAATGTTTAAATTAAAATAACAATTTTCTCGACGATATATAATGAGCTTTGCTGTCAAGCGATTCCATAAGAAATGGATCATGACCCTTGATAGCCTGGCAGGCATGCAGGCATACGGGCATGCAGGCGGGCATGCGGGCGGGCATGCGGGTGGGCATGCGGGCGGGCATGCGGGCGGGCATGCGGGCGGGCATGCGGGCGGGCGGGCGGGCGGGCGGGCGGGCGGGCGGGCGGACGGGCGGGCGGGCGGGCGGGCGGGCGGGCGCTGTGTAAGTAGACAAATACGTATGTACAGGCTACTGCTTGAAATAGAATAATTAAATATTAAAGTAATCGACGGTTATTGTGATGCGAAGCTTCAACACGATATGAATTATATAACGGGTCGTGCGGTGGGAAAGCTTCCAGAAATATCTATAGTTAAATATTCCATCTATCACAGGATAAACCGGTTTTTGTTTGTTTATATTAATCACATTATTGGTTAGCAGATGCATACACACTTGAATTAACTTGACAGTTATGTATATATTTGCATTATCATTTTGTGAAATACAAATGCCTACTATATTTTTATACCCACGATGTTATCATTACACACATGCACACGCACGCACATTCGCACATACACATACGCGCGTGTATGAATTGGCGCACGACATTGCCAGAAAGTCGCGCACTGCGCAGCTGCGGATTGGCGTAATCAGTGATGACGTCATTGCCGTTTCCGCAGGACAACGTGTATGACGTAAGAGGTAACCGATGTGGATCCGCGACAAAGGCATCTGCTTTGTTACTGATTCTACGCTTCATTGCTTTTGCAGTGTATACATCCGCGGTGATGACGAGATGTAGACTACATGGTCTGAGTGGCGTGCGACGTGGCGAATGGAACTCGAGTAGAGTATAAGAACAGTTCGCGAACTTCGACCGAAAGAAATGAGATGTCTGATTCCAATCAAGTTGACGAAGCGGCTGATAAGAGACTTAGAGACTGCGACATTTTTCATACTATCGGACGTTAAAAAGTTAAGGTGTTAACAGATGCAGATCATTGTATTTTACTTAAGGTAACTATGGTCGGGAGGAGAGTAAACACCATTGGGTGTGAAAGCACATCGCTTCTTCCCTTCTTCTGGAGGTTGGCTGACCGGCTTTCATGGCTTACCCGCCGTTTCAACTGTCAGTCATTTTAACCTGATATTGTTGTTATCTATTCTAAATGACTGGTTGATTGCTGACGGTGCTTTTTCGTCATTCGATGTACACTTTCGTGAGTGAAAAAAACAGAACACCGGATAATTGGTGTACCGTTTGTTTCGAACGGTCGTGCAGGTAAGTGCGGGTTGAGTAATACATTACAATAGACACATGAGCAAAGTTGTTGATGACACCCAAAGTGCACCGTGAGAAACATAATAATATTAAATTATCTTGATCTCCGTATATGCTATGATGGATTGTCCCACTGTCCAGGCACAGCGCGACAGTCTATCGTGAATCCCCACCCATTCGTTATTGTCAACACCACAATGTCCTAGAAAGGACAACGTCAAGTGTTAATACTATTCCAAGGCCGGATGAGAGAATTGTCGGATCAATCGACTTGAATGAACAAACACTGCATTTGTGTGAGCCTGGTTCAAATATGGTAGGCCTACATGCTCGACACAATATTGGTTCAAATATGGTAGGCCTACATGCTCGACACAATATTGGTTCAAATATGGTAGGCCTACATGCTCGACACAATACTGGTTCAACTATGGTAGGCCTACATGCTCGACACAATACTGGTTCAACTATGGTAGGCCTACATGCTCGACACGATACTGGTTCAAATATGGTAGGCCTACATGCTCGACACAATATTGGTTCAAATATGGTAGGCCTACATGCTCGACACAATATTGGTTCAACTATGGTAGGCCTACATGCTCGACACAATATTGGTTCAAATATGGTAGGCCTACATGCTCGACACAATATTGGTTCAAATATGGTAGGCCTACATGCTCGACACAATATTGGTTCAACTATGGTAGGCCTACATGCTCGACACGATACTGGTTCAAATATGGTAGGCCTACATGCTCGACACAATATTGGTTCAAATATGGTAGGCCTACATGCTCGACACAATATTGGTTCAAATATGGTAGGCCTACATGCTCGACACAATATTGGTTCAAATATGGTAGGCCTACATGCTCGACACAATATTGGTTCAACTATGGTAGGCCTACATGCTCGACACAATATTGGTTCAACTATGGTAGGCCTACATGCTCAACACAATACTGGTTCAAATATGGTAGGCCTACATGCTCGACACAATATTGGTTCAAATATGGTAGGCCTACATGCTCGACACAATATTGGTTCAAATATGGTAGGCCTACATGCTCGACACAATATTGGTTCAACTATGGTAGGCCTACATGCTCGACACAATACTGGTTCAAATATGGTAGGCCTACATGCTCGACACAATATTGGTTCAAATATGGTAGGCCTACATGCTCGACACAATATTGGTTCAAATATGGTAGGCCTACATGCTCGCCACAATAACCGACACGATCAAATGGCTTATGGCCAGGAATATAAAATGAATTTATGTGTTAAAACATCTACTCCATACTCCCCATATCCATAAAACTTTAGCATTTAGCCGCACTATGTCTGCGTTAGATTGTGTACCACACACGTTTTGAGGCTGTAGTGAGATAAAGAGAGAGAGATAGACAGGCAGACAGGCAGACAGACAGACAGACAGACAGACAGACAGACAGACAGACAGACAGACAGACAGACAGACAGACAGACAGACAGACAGACAGACAGACAGACAGACAGACAGACAGACAGACAGACAGACAGACAGACAGACAGACAGACAGACAGACAGACAGACAGACAGACAGACAGACAGACAGACAGACAGACAGACAGACAGACAGACAGACAGACAGACAGACAGACAGACAGACAGACAGACAGACAGACAGACAAACATACAGACAGACAGACAGACAGACAGAGAGACAGACAGACAGATAGATAGATATATAGAGATATATATATATACATACATACATACATACATACATACATACATGCATACATACATACAGACAGACAGAGAGACAGACATACAGACAGACAGACAGACAGACAGATAGATAGATATATATATATAGAGAGAGATATATATATATACATACATACATACATACATACAGACAGACAGACAGACAGACAGACAGACCCCTTTGAGTCGATTGTATTTGACAACCATAAATCAGAAG
>OZ024855.1:58901367-58911367 GCA_964017155.1 Oasisia sp. SBJ-2009 | reverse complement strand
AAGTGTAATAGGTGATGACAACTGGGAAACAATACCTCCAGCAAAATTCTATGATGGCCACATGACTAACAATACAAAATGATATTCAATCCTCACCCAGTGTTAACAACTGGCATATATTTGCACAGAAAAAAGAATCAGTCTTTCTGAATTTTTCATAAATCAAACTTGGTTTGTCAGGATATTATTAAGTTATTATTATATTTTAATATTTATTTATTATTTTATTTCATGTTTAGCTTATGAACTAGGATTTTATAGAAGCTTTATTTAATTATATATTTATTATCATTTAGCATTTCATCTTTACGTGCAAATTTAAACTGATCATGAATAATTTAAATATGTATGTGTGAGAATGTATTCTATGCACCTCTGAGCGGAAATGTTTCCGGATATACGGTGCTTTACAAATAAAAATTATTATTATTAGATAAGAATATTGATTTATTTATCCTCTACACAGATCCGGGGCAGATCCCTGTTCCTACTCACCTGGTCTCCATGGTGGCCTGGGCGCCCTCGTCCAGGTGTTTCAACTGCCACTTGCGTTTACGAGCCCGCTTTGTGCTGTCTGAGTACATCTTCTTGATGAGAATCTGGAGTCACAGTTAATAACAGTCAACTTCAGTAGTGTCTAAAAAGTATAACGTCCATCACGTATGCATTACATGGTGTGACGGAATAACTTAATACATGGTCTGATGGAATAACTTAATACATGTTGTGATGGAATAACTTAATACATGGTCTGATGGAATAACTTAATACATGTTGTGATGGAATAACTTAATACATGGTCCGATGGAATAACTTAATACATGGTCTGATGGAATAACTTAATACATGGTGTGATGGAATAACTTAATACATGGTCTGATGGAATAACTTAATACATGGTCTGATGGAATAACTTAATACATGGTCCGATGGAATAACTTAATACACATGATCAGATGGAATAACTTAATACACATGATCAGATGGAATAACTTAATACATGGTCTGATGGAATAACTTAATACATGGTCTGATGGAATAAATTAATACATGGTCTGATGGAATAACTTAATACATCAATTGGTAAAAAGAAACATTTCATCGATTTAAAAAATTAAATTGGCATAGTAAATAATTTTCTACTAAGAGTAACTGAAATGTCATGGCGTTCGTGGTATACATGCACACATAAACTCTCATGAAAATGCACTAAATCTTGCAAGTGTTATTAAATGATGGAAACTCTTTTTACCAATTGTATTTTGGTCTGTAGTTCATAATGAGTTTCGGCATAAAAGGTCTTATTTTGGAAAGGTGGATCACAAATATTCATTCATAACGTTATTGTTTCTGACTTGTTAACCTTAGAGCTGAGGCTCCAGAGTTCATATGTGACACAGAAGAGTTAGTATCATTGAAACGTTAAAAACAGTCTTGCACATTGTTGGCTGACCAAACTCATTAGTATCACTAATAATTTTACTTACGACATCAGGAAGTCTGTCAGCCCGAATCTTGTCAACATATGCATCATTAATGTTGGCAGCTCTCATGTCAAACCTGAAACAGGAAGTCTTGCGTCATAGGCTGAATGTTGATTGTACTGGCATCGGGAATATAGGAAAAAGATCAACAATACACCAGCAAGGTAAGTTCCGCCTAAATGTTGTATGTACTGTGACAAACTGACAAATTAAAGGTACCTTGAAGAATTAATGAACAACAAAATAAGAAACCAGATTCTTAATAATTTATATTACTACCATGGCATAAATGGGGTCATGAAGTGTTTTGATAAAATATGTTGCAGTTTTTATTTTGAACATGCATACCAGGTAAGTTCTATAAACCTATTAGAGTTTACATAAATCTATGATGTGCATTCTGAGATATTGCATGAAATTGCCAAGGTATGATTGCACCTATTTTTTCGTTTGTAACTTTGTTGTGTTTTCTTTTCATTGCGAGTGGTGCTGATCTTAACTATGTTTAAATTCCACATATTAGACCAGAGGGCATTCCAAGAATAGTGTGTAACTAACAAAGGTAAAAAAAGGAAAGTTCTTATGTAGCACAGTATCCAGTCCTCAGGATTGCTCAAAGCACTTTACACGTTACTTCGGTGACCGACCTGTTCAATAAGACACCATCTCAACTTCTCTGGGAAGCATCCAGCCACATGCAGCATTTAATGCACGAAGAGTGCTCGTACACATATCCATCACTGTCTATTGCCAGGTACTCATTTATACAGCTGAGTGAACTGGAGCAATGTAGAGTGAACAAACTTGCCGAAGATTTGAACACCGCAGCACAGGATTCGAACCCAGAGCCTCTTAGTTGAAAGCTCAAAGCTCTACCCCTGAGCCATTGCGCTCAACAACCATAAATCAATGACCGACAGTCAACAAGAATAAATAGCAGTCACTGTCACTGACCACAACAGTGAGGGCCTCAAGTACCTACCCAAGGACAGTGTCTCCTGGCCGCAGGAGATGTCCCAGGTAGGAGTGGCAGTGAAACTGTTGGTCAGTCACGCCCAGCTCACTCGCCTTGACCACCCACACACCCGCGAGGACATGCTGTCAACAACACCAACAGTAATACATGATGATGTGATGATACACGCACTAAGGCAATTTTACAAGAATTATCTTACTATAATGTGCACATTCATTTGTCAAAGCGAGAGGGCCAGCTCCTAGACTTTACTTTTTCATCTACTAGGACGTTCGTATGACTACAACATGCATGATAAAGGTTTACTGCCTGTCAACTTGTGCGTAGGAACTTTATTAAACTTGGAACAATGTTCGCGATTTGAAATTCCACCTGCAACATGTTCAAATGGTAAAAGAACATCCAGTTTCAAAACAAAGTTGACTGGCAATAATGCTGAGGTTAGCAGTGTTAACCGCAATACCCATTGATGTTTAAATTTGCAATGGTCCAGACAGCAGACGTCCCATTACAGATTATTGTTTGGCCAATTCTGGGCGGAGAAGCCGACAGTGGTACCTTCCCTTTAACACTTCAGACCTTGTGGCATTCACACACAATCACCATGGCCACAAGTTTATGCATGTAACCATTTTGTTCATCATTTTGTAACAGTGCTTGTAGTGGTATTCTTAATGATGACTGAATTCAGCAGAAGATTTTGTCAACTTTTAAATGAAACAGGAGAAACCGGACATACCAGGTAGTCTCAGGTAGTCTGTTAGTGTATGTTTGAATATACTGTATATCAATGAAATCCACGTCGGTCAATATTTCAAAACCACACTCATTCAAACGTTCTGAAAAATATACTTAGCAGGAAATAGACACTAAAGAATCCAGTAACGCAAATTAGTGGGTGGCTGCTTTCGGCCATGCATTTTCTTAAAAAACTTACAAACAAATGATCGTAATAGTAGCTGGGCATCTCAAATAAGTAATCCTACCAAGCCAAGACATACATAACATATTACAAATAACTTCAAATAACACCACTGTCGCGACCCGTCATGTGACTCACACACCTTTTGTGACACAGTGCCGCGTCCTGCCACGTGACGCCTATCCTTGTCGGAGATGACCTCTATCTCCATGACGATGAACTCTGTCATCTGATCGCGTCCGCAGACTGCATTGAAGGGCGACCTCCAGAAGATGGGCCCAGGCACCTCCGCAACTTTGGCAGGAAGAGTGACCATGTGATCAATGACCATGTGACGTAACGGTCAGCAACGAAGACATGAAAAACTTCAGGGTAAAAAGCGATTTCTATCCATTTTTTTATAGAAAAAAGTAAAGTTTGTATTTCATCTTCAGAATTGTAAAATAATCTTGAAAATGAAGTCTGTGTATAATAGTGAAAATCAAAAATCAGAAACCGGTAATAAAATATGATATCTTATGTAGATTTGTTACAAAGTATGATGTTATATAAAAAAGATTTTGTATTGAAATGCGGTGTACTCTTACAGCAAAACCTAATTATGGATATACATGTATCATGTTTTGACTGGTTGCATTTATCACATTTTTAAAACAAATTCACTTGTGCACGCCATTTAATGGGGATTTATTATGTGTTTGTGTGTCTGTATATATATATATATATATATATATATATACATATATGGCGCATGGCAGTATGTGCCATTTTAAATATGGTAATACAAAATCATATATTATATATAATAGTAGCATAGATCAATACATAGTTCAATGTTTAAAGAAATGTTCTGTCCTACTTGGGTTAAAATGTTTAATAGCATATATCATTATCTTTCTTTGCTCTGAAATCACTCACGTGTTACTAGATTTTCATGACACATTACCTTCACAGTACTAACACATTTTTCATTTCAATAATAATTTATCACGTTCCTCAGAACAGCTATAAAGCGCACAAAAGCTCCAGTTACCCAGTACACAAACACTACACTAAAACTGAAGCCTCATATCCTAACTCAAAACTATACCATACATCATTGTACCCAGGGTCTATACACATCTGGACATTTGAAATTCAAGGCTATTCGAAAAAAAAATTCATGACTTTTAACGACATATGTACTTTCAAGCGCAGTAAATTATATTAACATAAACTTTTTTACTCGACTAAGAATACAATGGCGCCGACCACAATGAAATGCCGATTGCCCAATGTGCAAGGCTTTTCCTTTTCCAGCTGTAATCCGTCACAACAATTGAGTCAAAACAATACTTTGTTGACCACAATTAAATTAAGAGTTTTCAAAAGTACTTTGTAAAATTCAAAGACTTCAAGGCCTTGCATTTGGTCCAATCAAATTCAAGGCCTGTCTAAATCCCATATCTATATCTAACAGTGGTTAATTCCACTGGTCCAAATAAACCGTTGCCATGACAACTCACTCTGACACGTATTTGGGTCGATGATATGGATCGCCTGTGTGACGCGATACACCACACAAAGCTGCCCGATGTTGCCCAAATGTTGGGCAAGTTTGGGCGGAAGACAGACAATCTCATCCTTGCAGATAGGGACAATCTCGACGGAGTACGTGTGCTTGTAGTTGAAGACGTTACACTTTGGGTCATGTGACACCAGCTCCTCCCCCGTCTTGTATCTGGAACAGAGCGAACGTTGAGTCATTGCGTCTTTTGTTCTTGTGACAGGGTGTTAACTGGTGCTTAGATCCGAAATGTATTCTGTGTATAAGTACGCAATTGTTCCCGTATATAAGCTGCTGCACACGGGCGCAGCGGTGCTGCGTATATTGCAAGTTGAGTGTGACGTATTGTCCGACTCAATGGTAGTTCGTGGCCATGTACTGAACGATGCTAAAGTGGGATGCAATAAACACACGCAGGCAATGATCCACACGTGTCTTGACTCCTTCTACATTCTCTTTATGTATAGTATATGTTATTTGCCATAATTTGTATGTATCGTAAAGAGCTACAATAAATTTGACTTGATTTTGTCTCTTCTGTCTGTTTTCTTTCGTCTTTCCATCGAGGCAACTGGTCAATCTTTAGCTTGTGGAGAGGGATGTGTATAATTTTCTCATACAAATGTTAGGAGTTCAGACATATTTGGGTGGTATGGAGTTATGACTACATTACGAAAATAATTCAATTAATTTTTCTAGTGCCCAATCAACCACCAGACTGCTCAAAGGTGCTTTACGTGATGTGATGACACATGGACGTGGAATTAGTTAGAATTGTATTATAAATTTTAAAAAGTACTTTTTCAATATATATAATGAAATGATCATTAAAATATTCCTATAATTAATAGATCCTATACAAATTATTAAAACGTGTAGTACATGTAATAAACAATGAGCATTAGATAATTTAATTTAGATTTCATCAATAAATTATTGAAAATAAAAAATATTAAAACTGCTTCAACGTTACAGGGTAAGATTTCTGTGTTACGATATCAGTGGCATTCATGATAGTCAACATGTTACAAAGTTATGGGTGGATAAACCCCCTGAAGAATGCCACTTCTGATCCCATTAAAGTCACTTATTTAAATTCGTGTTTAAAATCTGGAGTAATGTAGAGTGAAAAAACTTGCCCAAGGTTTTAACACACCGCAGCTCAAGATTAGGACCCTGCACCTGTGTACATGGCATAGTTCACTGTGTACCAGTTTTACTGTTGTGGAATGAAGTTAGTCCGTCTCTGGGTGACCTACCTGCATGGAACTATCGACTGCAGGAACTCCACCAGTTTCCTGGCATCCTGCTTTTGGCCGTAGTAGAAATCCAGACCATCTGCAAAGCAAGAAAACAAGAATGTGAACATGTGAATACTCTACTAGCTCTAGTAGGCGACCAGACAGCTGTCAGTTGGTGGCACGGTGGATTAATTCGCCCTGTTATAGTTTCGGATCTTAAATCATTTCATCACCTCACAAGGCCTCTTTGTTTCAGGAGAGACACTAACAGCCGGTGGTCTCTTTTATCTGGGGTGTGTGAGGAAAAATAAAAGAACCCCCCCCCCACACATGCATGCACTCTCTCTTTCTCACACTGCCCACCCACCCACCCACCCACCCACCCACCCACACACACAAAGGCAAATGTGTAACCTGTCATGGACTCTCAATAACCCACTGGATTTTACTCCGTGTGGCTGGATTTACTTTCCAATCAGGTGCACGAGATACGCTGGCAGTGTGCCCATGAGTACACTGTACCATTGTACACACATACTAACTACAACTGTAGTAAGTCCACATATTATCAACTTTATCTCACAAGGATATATTCCGCACAGAAATACAGCAGCTACTCGTAGACCTGGTGATAGGCTGGTACATTGTTGTTATTGATATTTTGTCCACCAATAAAAAAAGTAAAGGCAAGTTCTTATATAGCCCAGTATCCAGTCCTCAGGACCGTTCAAAGCACTTTACACTTTACTTCCCTGACAGACCTGTTCACTCAGACACCATCTCGGCTTCTCTGGGAAGCATCCAGCCATATGCTGCAATTATTGCGCGATGACTGCTCGTGCACATATTCACCACTGTCTATAGCCAGGTACTCATTTATACCTGGGAATGCTGATTGATCATGTTTAGGATTAGAAGTTGTGTGAGGTATCCAGGTACGGGCAAATATAGTTATAATGGCAAAATTGAGGTGGGTCAAAATTCTGAATAAGTGCCGAATTTAGTCCTTAATATTCGGGGCAACTGGAGTAATGTAGAGTGAAAAAACGTGCCCATGGTTTTAACACTGCACCACAGTATTTGAACCCGGGTCCTCTTAGTCAAGAGTCCGAAGCTCTACCCCTGAGCCATTGCGCTCTACAATAACCGTCGCTGGGGACATTTACATGACTTACCTGTGACCTGTTTGATGCTTGACGTGTTCACGTGGGCCTTGTACTTCAAGATCATCTGTTCAAGGTAAAACAAAGTCTTGCGGTGGGCTGTCTGAAACAGGGAAGATAAAAACATAGCAGACTGTAAGTAAATTTATAATGTCGAATGTATAAAAATCCCAGTTAATTACTTCACACAGAAGACAGTATGTTGACATTTATAAAATATTATCAATCACATATATCTTTGTGGTTCCTCCATCCCATGATAAACCATTTCCTACAGAAACAAATTGAAGAACTGCATCTAAGGCAATGGCCAAACTGTATTAACTAGGTAATTCCTTACTAATTTCTTGTAAAGACTGAAGACATGGCACGGCACGGACTCACCTTCTGTCGTATCTGGACACAGGCGCGCCAGAAGTCCTTTGCCTCGACACGGTGACAGCCGTCACACATCTGATTGTGAACCACAAACTCAACCACAAACACTTGTTGCAGCAAGGCGCCGTTCATCACCTGCACACACAGAGCATTATTTCATAGAAACACGTTTTAAATATCCAGAAACTGCAGGGTTTGCCAATGTTCCAGACCAGTTGGCAGAGTGAATATTCTATTTCACCTACATTCAAGCACAATACGTAGTAACACTTTACTGTTTCAAACCTTGTGTAATATTTGCATAATTTTCATCAACAATGACCCAGAGACTGGTGTTTTTTGTTGCGGCATTTTGAAAGAGCATTTCGCTGCATTGGCCTGAATGGAACAGTATGAACATTGAGTAAATCTAAGTCTTTACACATATAATAATAATTGTAATACCCCTATAGGGCCATATCCTTGAAAATTCAAACTTAGAGGTGCCACAAACAAAAGTATTTGTTGTACCATGGTAATCATTAATAGAAACAGACAACATCTGTAATTTCAAACAAATAAGTTTTGAGTTTTTTTATGAAACATGGCCATTGTTTCAGAAGATTTATTGTAATAGGGAACTGATTCCAGATTATTAGCACAGCTACCGAGAAAGCACATTTGCCATTTTTGAGCCTAGTTTTATGAACAAAACATTGTTTGGAAACGGATGACCTAGAGATATCAGAAAAATGCTGCAGATTAACTAAGAATGTCGGTTATTGAGTTGAAAGAGTATGGCATGTAGACGTAGTATGTACCAGTAAACCATGCTACAAACTTTTATAACACACGCATCGACACACACGCACAAACATGTTTCACTGGCATTTCATTATTTGACCCACTAGTGCTTAATAATAGGATACACTGAAATCATAAACTTATTAAAAATGTCGTCTTTATGCCCGTGACCACTGCACTAGGCTACTCAAAATGACCACACCACCTAACCGTCTCACACCAGCCCATTTCTCATGTACTACTATCTGACCACGGGGCACTTACTTCCTTCTGAATGGTCAGTTTCACTTTAATCCTCTTCGAGTGCGGCTCCGTCCAGATGAAGCCCGCATCGACCAGTCTCACCTGGAAGATGTAAAGACAGTGACCCGCGAGTCCACGACAACTGCCACTAACTACTATCTAGTACCACTAACTGCAAACAAGACCCTCTGGACATGGACTTTCTAGGAGTCAAACCTTCTACCACTAAATGCAAACAATTTCCTACTGGACGAGTACTTTCTAGAAGTTAATGACGAGATGTGATTTAATCCTAGACTGTGGTGTGAAAAACAGAGACCATGAGCTAAATCATAACACAACAATTGGGATTGTTAGGCCATAATTATTTTAATGAGAAATTTAGAATAAATAGCATATACAGGAAAGATTGATGGTAAATAATGTATAACATTGTTAGGCCATCATTATTTTAATGAGAGATTTAGAATACATAGCATAGACAGGAAAGATTGATGGTAAATGATGTATATAACAGACAACCTGTTAAGTGTCAGCATTATTCAGATTTGAAAAGGAGTGTAACAGAAATGCGACAAACTACAAACAGGCGGGGAGAAACACGATGACCAACAACACACGTCACGGAGTCAGACTGACATGGCGCAGAGAAGATTAAGATTAGGTGAACAGAAAGAAAGAACAGTACTAACTAGTTTGTTGAGTCCCTTGATCCTCTTCAAACAGACAGATAACAATTCTCTTGACTCGAGCGTAGCCTTGACCCACAGGTTTGGTGGCTGTAGGTAGCTGAGAACAGAAAACATGACATTACATTAATTACTATTTAACAGACAAACCAACAACGACTAAACAGCACAGATTGTGTCTTGACAGTTCTACAAACCTGGCTGCCCTTCTACAACCGCTAGAATAGTTCCTGAGGATTTATACTTGCAATTTTCAACAGTCAGTCGTATGGGTGAAATCAGAATGTTTTGTGAACAGAAGCGTAACACCCACACAAAGTCATTCCTCTCCCAACAAACCACACAGAATTACAGAAGGTAAGGTCAGTTCTTATACAATGTATAGCACAGTATTCTATCCTCAGGATTGTTCAATGTTCTTTACATTTACTCTCTGGCAGACCTATTCAATCAAACACCATCTCAACTTGTCTGGGAAGCATCCAGCCCCACTACAATTAATGCGCAAAGACTATTTGTACACGAATACCCATCACTGTCTATAGCATGGTACTCATTCAACTAGAGAAGTGCAG
>OZ024855.1:58893867-58896367 GCA_964017155.1 Oasisia sp. SBJ-2009 | reverse complement strand
CTGTTTTGCGGTACGCAGTTTAAACGTGTTGAAGTGAAGTAAAACTTCGGTAATCTTCCAGTTAACTGGCCCCAATATATGGAAATAATAAATAAAACGTGGAAAACCCGTTTTGAAAAGGCCTTAATAACTTAGGCCATTTAACTGGAAGATTTAATTAATGATGTGGATTGATACGGATTGTTATAAAAATATAGGTCAAAAATACGGATTGCCATCCCAAAAATGTGGCAAATCTGCGCGGTTAACATCGCGGTCACTGCGAGAGTCGTCAGGGAATTCGAAGGCGATATAGCATAAGCGTCACGTACGCAAGCTTAGCGACGGACTCGTATTACGTCCCCATCACAAGCAGACGGTATCCGTGCGACAAGTCGTGGTTTCCGGACATGTCAGTTACGCGAGACACTGTCGTTGGCTGGCGTTGATTGGGCCAATGACGCCCGCCGCCGAACGTTCGTCATTGGCCTAATGTGTTTTGCTAACCGGAAGAGGAGACATTCTTAGAAGCATGTCCACTGCTATTTTTGGCACATCGGAAGGAAAGGTTGCGTTAAAGAGAAAAGTGTTAATATAACTGCTTTTCTGAAGAAGAAAAAGTAATTTATTTCCGGCGATCGTCTGCTTGTCGCGCCCCAGGCCAGAGACGAGGACCTTGATGGATTTTCCTTTCATGTAAATCAGGCAGGTCCGCTAACGTTGTCGGGGAATGAGAAACTGTGGTCATGTACCATGGCTTACTTAATATTGTGTACTGATAGAGACTACAATGAGCAAATATCGTCGTGCAAAGTGACATGTTTAGGGGTGCCCTCTGATAGTAGTTTTGTGCAACTTCATTTGAGCATGGAGAGTTGAGCTGAGAGTTCAGTTGATGCTCAATCCCAACACAACAAAACATTTCCAAGACCATATCTGGTGTATATTCCCAAAAGTTAATGTCAGACCATTTCAGAATTGGTCTACCTCCTCGTCGTTCGGCTCCCGTTGCTCCTTTCCATTCTCCTCTGTCGTCGCTCTTTCTTTGCACATGTCGCACGTATCTCATTCTGCTTCCGAGGACTTTCTTCTTTTTGTTTTCATTTCAATCTCTTTTCTCAAACAGTACCTTAACCTTCCTTCAAATTCAGGCTGGTATCACTCAGGCTTACCAAACGTTTCGTAGGTTATCGTAGGTCGTATGCTCGAAGGGTATTCATCGGAGACACAACATGCTGTTGTGAATTCCTGCACATTCATGGCATTCAACTTTTTAGAATTGAACCACCCCTGGTATAATTTTCTAACTTACGGATTCACTATTATTGCTTCCGGTTCCTCGAAGCCAGTTATGCTTACATTAAAAAACCGTTGCCCCTGAAATGTATGTTTTATGTCTACACAGGATGGTATTAAATACCCCTCATATTGTCTAAGGGACTTTGTTTAACCGGTTCCAGTAACCATAAAAAATGTGGATGTGGGTGGGTGGGTAAAAAGGTTCATAGGGAATAAAAAATGGAAAATAAATTGAATAATATCCACAGCGGACACTAAATTTGGGTAAATTCTACTCTTTATATAAATTCCCAGCTATATCTGTAAACAGGTGTTTATGTTTTGATATATTAAACCAGTTGCAATTCACTAACGTGTAATGTGTTCTAACCATGCTATTCTATATACAGAATTGGAAACCTGTTTATAGAGACCGACTGTGTCTATTTTAGCACCTCCGTCACTTGAAGACATTAATACTTGTTAAGGTATCATTGCAATTTATTCGCATTTCCAATGTTCTTTGTACGAAAGGTGAACGAATGTTACCGTTCCTATCCACATTGTTATGTTTGCAAAACTCCACAAGCTGTTGATTACCAAAACTGGTGGTATATCATTGTAATTAAAAGACGTAGGTAGGTCATTATGTAACACTACTACACAACAATGACAGCAGCATTAACAACAACAGATGTTTTCTTAAAAAACAACAACAATACATTCACGAAAAGACGTATCCGCAGAATCCCAAGCAATCCAATAACAGAAAGTGAAATAAACATAACATTTTTCAATAGCAGCTTTCGCAGGCAAATACACGTCTCACTGTAAATGTAGAGCCATCGATGTCCGTGGCGTTGCTGCGTTTGAGCTAGCTGCCGAGGGTGATTGATCACACAATAAACCAGCCTGTCTTCCAACGTTCGCACGAGCCGACCAACAACGCAAACTCTGTCTATGTGTCAGTCGCATTCAACACGAATCAGTTAAACGGCGGCCACAGTAATTTATGCTGTAGTGTTCACGACGTGATAGCGTGATGTTCATTACTCGGTAAACTATTCACAACCGTGTGTTACCACTGATCGGTTCATCGCAGGGTGATACAAGACTGCTTCTTGAGCGCTCACTCTATTGTTCAGTGGTCCATGAGCAACGTTGTTTTAGGTAACCATCGCAACCACTTTATGTGTTGGACAAATTGCAATACACACAATACCACTTGGTGGACATACGTAGA
>OZ024855.1:58886367-58888867 GCA_964017155.1 Oasisia sp. SBJ-2009 | reverse complement strand
CATGTATCGCAAAGATCACAAGAGTCATATGCTCCAAAGGAACGTCGTTGTGCTACCATGTATCACAAAGATCACAAGAGTCATATGCTCCAAAAGAACGTCGTTGTGCTAACATGTATCCCAAAGAACACACGAGTCATATGCTCCAAAAGAACGTCGTTGTGCTACCATGTATCGCAAAGAACACACGAGTCATATGCTCCAAAAGAACGTCGTTGTGCTAACATGTATCACAAAGATCACACGAGTCATATGCTCCAAAAGAACGTCATTGTGCTAACGTGTATCACAAACATCACAAGAGTCATATGCGAGGTTCTGGCGAAATGATGTACGAGGAACCTGGGTCGAATACAGGAAGGCAAACAGTCGGCCGGGACGAGGTGTTTCAGTTAACTAAACTAATTAAACAATGAATACTATTTGCCTTTCCGCTTCATGATACCGACATACTGGTAAAAGCGTTAGAAATTCCGTGTTGCTAACCCACAACAGGTATAATTGCATTGTCCGTTGTGACTTCAAACAAACCATCAATACTAGCTTATTAGCAGTATTGACATTTTCAACAGGAACGAAACATTGGACACGTTGGACACGCGCTGTTTTCTTATTGGGTCTGATAATTACAGACGCGCTCTTCGTATTGGTTGAATGTGTCCCTTATCAAAACTTGACAATAAAAGTCTTTGTGTTCTTCGTCTCGCGTGGATCTAGTACCCAGACTGGCAGAGCATTGCCGAGCAACCGGATCGCCAGGTAGACGTTTATTTGCTATGTGGAACTAACTACGCGGACCCGTTTATCACAGTAACCGAGCGAAGTAAACCGAAAGTATACCTGTCGTGTCTCTTTTCTGCCATTCCGTAGTCCATCAGACACAGTTTCACTTTCGTGTCGAGGAAAATATTCTTCGAATTCAACTTGCGGATGACAATTCCCCTGGCGTGCAGATAGCCCATTCCTTGCGCCACCTGGCGAGTGATGCTGATGCCCAGATGTACGCCGACCTTCTCCTCCCGAATGTGAAGGTGTTCGTAGAGAGAGACACCTTTCTGTACGCTGCAAACGACCAGGGACAACATTACGTCAGACTTGACTCAAATACCTCGGATATCAAATGTCTTTACTTTCGTTTTATTTTTGGTGTGGATATTCGCAGTTTGGTTTGATGTCGGACGTCGATGTTAATAATATTCGGACTTTTCGCGCCCTCTTATTTTGTTCGTGCACACAGAGTAAACGATCCGACCATTTCGTTATTCGTTTTACATCGTCAAACCGTATTACTTATTATGAGATGCCGTCTGGATGATAGCAGAATTAGGCTAAGTGAAAATATCACGTGATGTGCGACACAAAGTTGATAGCACCGAAGTCAACTGTGTAGGTCTTGTTCGATGCTTTAATTAATTATTGAATTCGTTTTAGCAAATGATATTTAATACTGAACTATGTATTCAAAGTCAATGCATATACGCATGTGATAGAGTGAATCGACGAAGACAGACCGATAATATTACTATTATAGGTATTATTGTATTAATATTTACAAACATTCGTTTGAGAAGAGAGACGGAGAGCTGAAGCCAAATTGAACGTTATTCTGTTTGGCATCGATCACCGACGTTCTTGGATTACTAATTAATTATTAACTGTTGATGTAAGCCTACCCGTCTGTATGTCTGTCTGTTTGTCTCTCTATTGATAAATCTATTCCTTTAATATTTTTGCATTTTACATTTCGGTCAGTGAGTTTACTGTGTCAAATTATTCTTTACATAACAATACAATTGCAATTTATTTTATAGTTGAAAGAACGAAAACTAATAATAATAATATTACAATATTAATACTTATAGTTATAATAATAGTATCATCCTTAATTAATACGGCATGCATTCGTATGTAATTGACATGCAGGTATGTACGTGACAGATCATGAGAATCATAATGTCATGACAGATCAGTAAAATGCCGAACTGTCCGTCTCTCGTTTTAGCTCACCCATCCACGATTCTCATACAAACACTCGCAAATATATTACTATAAATGACGTTGCACAAGCCAACACGACGCTATTTCGATTCGGTGATTTAGTAATTTTGGCACACGCTTCGTGACGACCGTTGCGGACAGCTGTATTGTTTCTACAGGCATTCACCGCGGCCGTGGCCATAGCTGGCGGTGAACGACATAAATCGGTCAGCCAGTTGACGCCTGTGAGTTATTTGAGCCGACCGTTGCCGTCATTGCGGCTGATGATATCAACAGGCGACCTTCATTACACGCGGCGTTCGTGCGGCCGCGAGGAGAGACGGCCCCCACTCCCCCACTGCTTCTATCCTCGTTCTCTGTCGCTCTAGCGTCCCTCCCCCTACACGTCCCTCCCCCTACACGTCCCTCCCCCTACACGTCCCTCCCCTACACTTCCCTCCCCTACACGTCCCTCCCCTACATGTCCCTCCCCCTACACTTCCCTACCCCTACACGTCCCTCC
>OZ024855.1:58861367-58881367 GCA_964017155.1 Oasisia sp. SBJ-2009 | reverse complement strand
TGCCGAGTAATCAAATTAATACTTGGTTTATGAGCACCCACTTTTGTATAGCAACAGTAAAAACACTAGCAGCGTTCGTCCCAACCAGACCAGTCGTGATACTACAGCCTTATATTGACACACTTTGAATAATGCGTAATCACCATTATTGGACGCTTGTATGTTCGTTGCCCTAACCAATATCCCCGTGAACGTCATGAATCATACCTGTGGTTTAACAGTCGCCGTCACGTCAGAACAAAAACTGTAAATCGGCGTGACAGTTACTCTAGGGTCCTTTGATATCATAATATACTTTTTTCCACAAGCCGTTTAATGGTAACATTACCTCGGAGAGTTTCTTCTTTTACAACACGTAATCACTCGCGAGCCACTGAATACTGCTCTGTGCGCATTTTGGGGATTCGTTTTAATAGCAATCTTTCTACCAACTGCTTGAATATTGGTGCGTGTATAATTTAGTAAAATAAAAAGGCATCTTTATCTGTAAGTTTTGATGATACTCGAAATTAGGACCATTGTTTTTTAACATTGTGTAGAAAATAGTAGTCCAGCACCAAACGTACGACATTGAAAAACGGCATTTACATGGCACAAAGAGACATAGACCTTAACGATGCTTGGTCGCAGCCATAGGACCAATTCTGTGTAGCCGATGGTTTTGTATACCTGTTTGTCTCTTCTATTGTTTTATTTTACGGTTTGCTTAACTGTTCAGGTAACTACAGTAAGCATTTCACAGTAGGGTAAGTAATAACAGTAAGTTCTAACATAGTGCAGCATCCAATCTTAAATATACTTCACTTCACTGGCAGACGTATTCAGTCAAACACCATCTCAACTCCAGCCATACTGCAGTTAATGCGAGGAGGCTGTCCGTGTAGATATCCACCACTGTCTATAGCCAGGTACTCATTCATACAACTAAGCGAATTGGAGTAATGCAGAGTGAACAAATTGTCGAAGGTTTCACGCGACAGTATCGGTGGTGCTCTTAGTCGAGAGACACCGTACGTGTGAAAATAGCTTGGCACACACAACGCTAAAAACACTGATAAAGGAGAAAGTGCCCGACACCTACCGTAGACGCTCGTTGATTTTCCCGTCGGCGGCCAGGTGGCGCACAGCGTCTCTTTACCCCTTCCGGCCGCCATTGACTGCGCCGACACCTTCCGGTTCGACGGACAACTGAGCGTCGTCGTGAGGTGCGAGCGCATGCAGCACGCGTCCGTCCGGATGTTCGTCGCGGCGTTCGCGCAGGCGCCGTCCACGCGTGGTGCGCCATGGTCGCCGCACGGCCGACAGGGGTCGCCACCGGTCGTCGACGCGGGACTCGCTGACGTCAGCGATGAGCACGTCGACGTGTCGACGCCGCTGTCGTCAGACGACGCCGACGTCAGCTGAAACTTGAACGGAGCGCCGCTCGGCGGACACCCCGGTGACGACTCGCCGCCCGTCAGCGCCGCCTGCCGGTGGTCGTCGGAACTAACGCAGTGAGACGTCCGCCGGAAGTCGCGGTGTAGGTGGCGACGCGTGGCGGCGAACCATCGACAGACGCGCTGGTAGACGGAGGCGATGAGGCCGGGGTCGACCGAGTGGCGCCGTGTGTCGGCCGACAGGAGGGCCCGCGCCCGGGCCCAGCAGGGCAGGTGGCCGCCTTCGCCCAGCAACAGCGTCACGTTGGCGTTCACCTCGTTCGCTTGCAGCACCTTGGTCCAGTGCTCGTCGCCTGTCACACGACACGACACGAGACGGGGTAGAGCATGTGTTCACCTCCCACACCAAGGAAGACGGGATAAGTACCAACAATTCTTAGGGGCTTCTTCAATATAAACATCGAATAAAAAATTTATCTTTCTCTCTCTCTCTCTTTCTCTCTCTCTCTCTCTTTCTCTCTTTCTCTTTCTCTCTCTCTCTCTCTCTCGCTCTGCCTATCAGCCTGTCAGCCTGTCTATCTCTATCTGTCTCTGCCTGCGTCTGCGTCTGCGTCTGCGTCTGCGTCTGCGTCTGCGTCTGCGTCTGCGTCTGCGTCTGCGTCTGCGTCTGCGTCTGCGTCTGCGTCTGCGTCTGCGTCTGCGTCTGCGTCTGCGTCTGCGTCTGCGTCTGCGTCTGCGTCTGCGTCTGCGTCTGCGTCTGCGTCTGCGTCTGCGTCTGCGTCTGCGTCTGCGTCTGCGTCTGCGTCTGCGTCTGCGTCTGCGTCTGCGTCTGCGTCTGCGTCTGCGTCTGCGTCTGCGTCTGCGTCTGCGTCTGCGTCTGCGTCTGCGTCTGCGTCTGCGTCTGCGTCTGCGTCTGCGTCTGCGTCTGCGTCTGCGTCTGCGTCTGCGTCTGCGTCTGCGTCTGCGTCTGCGTCTCGTCTCGTCTCGTCTCGTCTCGTCTCGTCTCGTCTCGTCTCGTGCACGCACAGATAATATACTATAATAATAATAATAATTCCGTTGCTTAATATAGCGCTTTTTAGCTAACTAAATATCAATCAAAGCGCTTCACATTAACTACATTACTACCACTGGCTAACTTATAAATCGATCATTCTGCAACTATTTCAGATTGCTTTATTCAAATAATAAATACTCGGACACGACTTTACGGTCACCTCAGTACTGCACCCACTTTGTCCCTATTTTCGAAAATCCACTACATTTACGCTGAAGACGAGTTTTACGGATGACAAAAAAATCTAGCACGCTGCCTCCCCTTCGTCTTCGCCTTCCTACCCCTTGCTTCCCCTTGCTTCCCCCTCCTACCTCTTCCTTCCCCTTCCTTCCCCTTCCTTCCCCTTGCTTCCCCCTCCTTCCCCCTCCTACCTCCTCCTACCCTTCCTTCCCCTTCCCCTCCTTTCTTCCCCCTCCTACCCCTCCTTCCCCTTCCTTCCCCTCCTTCCCCCTCCACCCCCCTTCCTATTCCTTCCGCCTCGTCTTCCCCTTCCTTCTCCTTCCTTCCCCTTCGTACCCCTTCCTCCCCTTTCTCCCCCTTCGTACCCGTTCCTCCCCTTTCTCCCCCTTCCTCCCCTTCCTCCCCTTTCTCTCCTTCCTTCCCCTTCCTCCCCTTCCTCCCCCTTCCCCTTCCCCCCTTCCCCTTCCGCCCCTTCCTCCCCTTCCTTCCCCTTCCTTCCCCTTCGTACCCCTTCCTCCCCTTTCTCCCCCTTCGTACCCGTTCCTCCCCTTTCTCCCCCTTCCTCCCCTTCCTCCCCTTCCCCTTCCCCCCCTTCCCCTTCCGCCCCTTCCGCCCCTTCCTCCCCTTCCTTCCCCTTTCTCCCCCTTCGTACCCCTTTCTCCCCCTTCCTCCCCTTCCTCCCCTTTCTCCCCCTTCGTACCCCTTCCTCCCCTTTCTCTCCTTCCTTCCCCTTCCTTCCCCTTCCTCCCCTTTCCTTCCCCTTCCCCTTCCTCCCCTTCCTTCCCCTTCCTTCCCCTTCCTCCCCTTCCTCCCGTTCCTTCCCCTTCCTTCCCCTTCCTTCCCCTTCCTTCCCCTTCCTTCCCCTTCCTTCCCGTTCCTTCCCCTTCCTTCCCCTTCCTTCCCCTTCCTTTCCCTTCCTCCCCTTCCTTCCCCTTCCTTCCCCTTCCTTCCCCTTCCTTCCCCTTCCTTCCCCTTCCTCCCCTTCCTTCCCCTTCCTTCCCCTTCCTTCCCCTTCCTCCCCTTCCTCCCCCTTCCTTCCCCTTCCTTTCCCTTCCTCCCCTTCCTTCCCCTTCCTTCCCCTTCCTTCCCCTTCCTTCCCCTTCCTCCCCTTCCTTCCCCTTCCTTCCCCTTCCTCCCCCTTCCTCCCCTTCCTCCCCCTTCCTTCCCCTTCCTTCCCCTTCCTTTCCCTTCCTCCCCTTCCTTCCCCTTCCTTCCCCTTCCTTCCCCTTCCTTCCCCTTCCTCCCCTTCCTTCTCCTTCCTTCCCCTTCCTTCCCCTTCCTTCCCCTCCCTTCCCCTTCCTTCCCCTTCCTTTCCCTTCCTCCCCTTCCTTCCCCTTCCTTCCCCTTCCTTCCCCTTCCTTTCCCTTCCTTCCCCTTCCTTCCCCTTCCTTCCCCTTCCTTCCCCTTCCTCCCCTTCCTTCCCCTTCCTTCCCCTTCCTTCCCCTTCCTTCCCCTTCCTTCCCCTTCCTCCCCTTCCTTCCCCTTCCTTCCCCTTCCTTCCCCTTCCCCCCCTTCCTTCCCCTTCCTTCCCCTTCCTTCCCCTTCCTTCCCCTTCCTTCCCCTTCCTCCCCTTCCTTCCCCTTCCTTCCCCTTCCTTCCCATTCCTTCCCCTTCCTTCCCCTTCCTCCCCTTCCTTCCCCTTCCTTCCCCTTCCTTCCCCTTCCTTTCCCTTCCTCCCCTTCCTTCCCCTTCCTTCCCCTTCCTTCCCCTTCCTTCCCCTTCCTTTCCCTTCCTTCCCCTTCCTTCCCCTTCCTTCC
The DNA here is from genome assembly GCA_964017155.1 of Oasisia sp. SBJ-2009. Taxonomy (NCBI): domain Eukaryota; kingdom Metazoa; phylum Annelida; class Polychaeta; order Sabellida; family Siboglinidae; genus Oasisia; species Oasisia sp. SBJ-2009. The sequence goes on along the minus strand of OZ024855.1, from coordinate 58,876,997 downwards.
CCTTCCTTCCCCTTCCTTCCCCTTCCTCCCCTTCCTTCCCCTTCCTTCCCCTTCCTTCCCCTTCCTTCCCCTTCCTTCCCCTTCCTTTCCCTTCCTTCCCCTTCCTTCCCCTTCCTTCCCCTTCCTTCCCCTTCCTTCCCCTTCCTTCCCCTTCTACTTACCTCCAAGTGACTTGTGACTGTTGCTTCGCCGATGGTTGTGACCGGAGCATTTTCTGCGGCATCGATATCTGAAACAAAATGTGTTGTACGCCGCGCCGAGTCTACACGAGACCACATCGCCATAACAAGACGCTGGCCTCGTCACCACACGACAGCAATGTATGTAAATCACGTACGTCTGTATACTCAGTGTATATCAGTGTGTACTGTGAGTATCGTAATGTAGGTAATACGACATCGCGGCGGAATACTCTGCTGGAATTTAAAACCCTAACCCCTAGTCTATCAGTTTCAAATGCATACAATTATGGGGCAGAGTGAGTAGAAATGTGGACCGAAACGCGATAGTATTCGTTTTTGTTTGAAACTATGTTACGTCAGGCGTTAAACAATGCTGTTGTTATATCTTTCCGTCGTCGGTACCACACTTCCAACTTTCCTGTTAGTTGACAGATCCATTACATTCCGATTTTACTACCGTTGGTCACATGGGGATCGCCAATTTCTATGGCTGAGCATGTGCGAACATGGAACAACTTGCGAAGAGTGTCGTTGAAAGTGTAAATGTAAACAGTGGACTGTATTGTAAAACGAGTTGATGTATGTAATATAAATGTGTCTTGCCTGTGCCATAACAAACTCACTTTGACTGCAGTCGTCACATGTGTTCTTGTTAATTTGGTTAATTATTATTTTGCGCTATGTACATGAACGCATGCCTATACCAAGAATATTTTGTGTAGAGTTTAAATGAACTAATCTCAGTTACAATGAAAATGATGCATGTGATATCTTTCATGATTGATTGTTGACAACAACGTTCCCAGAGGTTGTACGTACGAATTACACTACTACAGCGGTATGACATCTAGTAAATTATGTTCAGTATTATTCATTATATAGACTACGCGGCCTGTTCTAGTCATAAACGGAAGAGCTTCAGAAATACTGACGGAGTCATTTATTTCACTCGTTCATCCGCCCATGTCAGAGCTTAGCAAACGCAATCTATATTCTAACTGAACCATTATTATTGTCTAAAATGTTATACAAAATGTAGTCTTTATGAAAAGGTATGTCGTATTTGTATGTATATACGTAGATAGCATCAACAAATATACAAATACAAACACACGCACGGGCGCGCGCGCACATACACACACATACACACACATACACACACATACACACATACACACACATACACACACATACACACACATACACACACACATATACACACACGCAAACATACAAGCAAACAACTACATACACACATACACACATACACACACGCACACGCACGCACGCACGCACGCACGCACGCACTCACGCACGCACGCACGCTCGCACGAGCGCACACACACACACACACACACACACACACACACACACACACACATATACACACTTCCAAAATAGAGTTTAGTAAATACTTCGGCTTACCTGCAGTGTTTGCAACGATAAACACTGAAAAGCGCCACCTTCCGGCAGTAACTGCATCTACGCGTCCCGCCGTATGTGACACTGTAAAAGGCAGACGTTTTTTTTATAAACAGTTGATCTAGTCACACATTACGAATGCTAAACCGGTTCCGAGCTGTACGGTATCTGAGATGGCTCCCAGAAGGACGGTCTCAGTGTGGAAAAGAGAGGAAATGTCTACAGGATCTATCCATATAATGTATTACCATAAGAGGTAATATGGGATAACCAATTAACCACTGGCATTAACGCAGTTTTTAAGAAGAATCCTTACAGGATGTATAAAGTTGCCGTGTACTTAAAACGTTTGTGTGATGAAGGCATGAGTTGAAGGTAATATCTGGTAAGTAAATACTCTGTTCTCATGACAAATAAAACAATCTAAATAACATCAACACAATTTGCGTACAATGTTTATAATTACTAGCTCTGCAAGACTTCTGGTGGTAAATATAATTTATGCGTAGGTGTGTGTATGTATGTGTGTGTGTGTGCGTGCGTGCGCGTGCGCGTGCGCGTGCGCGTGCGCGTGCGCGTGCGCGTGCGCGTGCGTCTTTCCGTGTCTGCGTGCATGTTGATTTACTTGTCAGAATAAGGACAACACTATGCAGCCACTTTGAGAGTGTCCCCCGCGTCGAACTAAGAACTACACGCGTTCATCACGCCGTGTCGACACTGACGTGATTTAATGCCGACGACGCGTCTAGGTAGCGAAGTAGACATTACGACCTAAACATGTCGCGGCGAAACCTTTTAAACGTCGATGAAGCAAGCAACAACCAGCCCATTACCAGTCCGATTATTCAAACTACCTGACGGTTTGTCCCGGCTAATCGACCGCTTTACGTGCACAAAAGACAGCGAGCCCTGCGCCGTATGTGCGCGTGTATAACTACGGTGTCACGACAGAACGTGATTATACCACCTTTAAGGATCTGCTAATACATGCGTCCCTTGGAGAGTGGCGTAGCTTCTTACGACATGCGTCATTCGGGCTGGTATTTATCGCCTCGCTTTATGATGTAATGGCCGCCGAGTCGCATAGGGTGGCTTTGTATGCGAGTGTATATTTAGCGTGATAAGCACGCGTTTGAAATAAGCCGTCGATTTGGGCCGGAGTTGTGTGTCCTATTGCTGGTCATATAAGGTGGCGTTGAAAGAGAGATCTACACCAGTCCTGACGTGTTTGCGAGAACTCTACGTGATAACGAACCGCATACGTACGTACGTACGTACGTACGTACGTATGCACATACACATATACGCACATACGTACATATACATATACAATACACATATACACATATACACATATACACACATACACACATACATACATTCATACATACATACATACATACATACATACATACATACATACATACACACATACACACATACACACATACACACATACACACATACACACATACATACATACATACATACATACATATTACATACATACATATATACATACATATATACGTACATACATACATATTACATACATACATATTACATACATACATACATACATACATACATACATACGTACGTACGTACGTACGTACGTACGTACACACGTACACACGTACACACGTACGCATGTACTTATTAACGTACACATACACACGCACTCATACATCACCGTCTCGGCCACTCCAAGTGAAACAACACAACAAACACGAACCTACGCAACACGAACGAACACGAACACGAACCAAAAGAACTAACCGACCAACACACCAAAGATCCCAGTGACTCACACACGCACACGCATATACACACTAGCATACACACGCGCTGACCTGTCCGGTGTCATCCGTCTGACCACTCCGCCGAGTCGGACACGTTGTCTCCGGCGACATCCACCTCACGTGTGTCGCGACTGGCCACCACCACACGGACGACACACAGCCGGCGACCTCACGCCGTGACGTCACGCGCGCTTAAGGGACCGTCTCACTGTCAGTGCCACGAACGGGCGGCTATCCGGAAATTAATAATGGATATAAAGTGTCCATATAACCCGCGCGCGTTGTTAACAACATACGTCAGTCTGTTGTGTCGCTATCGTCGTCTTTCGTTTCATTTGTCTACAGATCGGCGAAGATACGGTTTTATGTATCCAAATCTCCACATAGGACGTAGGAATGAAGATGTACAATATACAATTGGTGTTACTGTACTAAATAGGCCTAGTACAGCAAAAGAAAAGGATTTAGGGTTCACTGTTAGTGCCGATATGAAGGTATCAGAGCAATGTGGAATTGCAGCATCGCATGTAAACCAAAGGTTTGTATTAATTAGGCGAAATATAGTATACAAGGAAAAATAAATAATAATATCGCTGTACAAAACAATAGGTAGGCCTCATTTAGAATAATCTATACAAGCATGGAGGCCATATCAGAAAAAGGATATCGATATGCTAGAAAGAATGATATATGCAGGAAAGAGTACAAAGGAGAGCAATAAAAAATACACCAGAACCCTGGGATATTAGTTATGAAATGCGTCTACAATAATGTGGTTTTAACAACATTAGAGACCAGGGCAATGAGAGGAGATCGGATAGAAATATCTAAAATATTTAATACGTATGCAAATATTGACAGAAATATATCTTATATCGGATAAGGAAGAGAGAAGGACTAGAGGACATGAGGTTAAATGATCAAAGAAGCAGTAAATGAATGGAACATAGTATCAGCTTATTGTGAAGATGCTACGACATATACCTCGGAAGGGCTGGATACACTTAGATATATAGGTTGGACTCTCGATAAACCAAAGGGCTTCCTTGTCCACCTGACATCTAGAGTTGATTCTCTAGGTGGCAGTCTGGTTCAATCTTGTAAAATCTTGTTAAATCTTGTTAACCCGTCGTGTCGCTTTTCATCCCATTTCCTGGCAGAAACATCACTTTTTCACTTCATCTTCATTTCACCACCACCTCTTCGTCTCCCTGTCAGTCAAGCTATATTTAGGCCTACTACGCGGAGGCTATTTTATCCACAGATCAAATCCTGACTGGTGAAGTAATGTACTACACTAACCAATACTGTGTTCAAAGAATCTTCACTCGTGACTTAGTAATCGTTAAACATACATTTACCACCTATTACACAACGTAAATGGCACACGTCCAGTACGGAATTTCAGCTTTTCGGTATACTTACTATAAAGGTAGCCACCAGAGAAACACGGAATCACAAAGTTGTATGAAGCAACCTGTTACGCGTCATTTAGAATTGTGTATAGTATACACACGAGGATGTCATATTTATTCTGTGAATGTGACAGGTGTGGTACCATTATTACAGAAGAATTTGTCAACTTTGCGATCTAAATCGCGAAACCCGCCTTAAAACTGTAGTTTGGCAGCTCCAGAGACCAAGAGAGTGACGTGACATTGGTCAGTTTGGAGATATGTTTATGCTGCAATTGTGTTATTCTTATTTATCTAAAAGTTGCATTATATTGTAGGGTGCAATTGTGCAATTGTTGAACACAGTCGACCAGCGGTGAGGTGAGGTGAGGTATCTAGCATGCTCATTACATCTGCCATTCAAGTCGGATTGAAACTGTCATCGCAGCAGCACCCTAATGACATCGCAGCAGCACCCTAATTTCCTAGAGTGTAAACATGGCTGCAGAGCGCATTACAATATAATATTGGTAAAAAGTATTATATATTTGTAACAGGTGCCAGATTACCTAAGACCGCCGAATGGTTTGTACACACACAATGGCATTACCATAGATCACGAGGGTCAAGTGTTATTTATGTTTGTAGATTAGGATATATTCAGCATGTGCCGTTACCGGGCGGTGAGTAATATAACGGTGTATGTTGATCCAGTGCAAACAATAGTGGTTAACTCTATGGTTCAACAGTTCTTGAGGACACGACAGGGTCGCGTGAGGTCAAGATATTAAGTCATTTTAAATCCTTCTTAGAACACGTACTATGACTTTCATGTGTGAACCTAGAGAGTCACTATAAAGCATTATAAGTCGAGTAATGCGATCCTCGTGCGCCACAGAACGGCAAACGTCAATGCTACAATAAATTATGTTCTCTCGTGTATGCTGAGTATTACGATAAAGGATTAGTATATACAGCTGCAAGTTGATTAGTTACCTAATCTGCCGTACGAGTACGACACGTTTTATTTCTTATACATCAAGATACCAAGACATCCCGTAACAGACCTCTGGCCCATTAAGATGAAGAACTCCACGGCCACGTCAGTACTACGCGCCTATGTCACGGTATCGAAGAGAACAGAAATTGTCATTTGTTTATAATATTTCCAATGATGCTACGACAAGATGCTTGCATAGATCTGTCTCTGATCGTAGAACAAAAGAACCACTACAAACTCATTCAATACATCAAAACGTATTTTCCACAGGCAATGATGAATGGAACCCCGGTAGTATGGGGGATGTAATTTACAATACCACACCAGTCGACCAGCGGTGAGGTGAGGTGAGGTATCTAGCATACTCATTACATCTGCCATACAAGTCGGATTGAAACTGTCATCGAAACTTCCACAGTGGACACAATGGGATACAACTGTGGTCAGTAGGACTTCAATAAAGCTACTATCTCTGCGCTGATGGGCTGATACTAATGTTTTTCTATTAGCTGAAGCTATTTTCCATTCCCAGTCGTCATATGAACTATAGTGAACATTGCTTTTAGCTGGTCGAGTATTCACAGTCACTTAGTGCATGACGTCCGTTGTTCGACTTTCGCATTTCTGTCCAAACAGACTCCTGAAACATTGTTCCTTTTACCACCTCCGGAGTATCGACTAAGCTGTTATTGGTGGTACAGAAAGACGCAAGAGCACAATGTACCGCAGTTGCAATAAACACCAATGACAACAGCGCGAATATTGCTTCGGAGAAAATTGGGTATCACGTTGAAGATAACGTTTTATGTAATCTTAGCAGCCACTGTAGTAGCACTAGTAGTACAATGTAGTAGTAGTAGTAGTAGTAGTAGTAGTAGTAGTAGTAGTAGTAGTAGTAGTAGTAGTAGTAGTAGTAATAGTAATAGTAGTAGTAGTAGTAGTAGTAGTAGTAGTAGTAGTAGTAGTAGTAGTAATAGTAGTAGTAGTAGTAGTAGTAGTAGTGGTAGTAGTAGTAGTAGTAGTAGTAGTAGTAGTAGTAGTAGTAGTAGTAGTAGTAGTAGTAGTAGTAATAGTAGTAGTAGTAGTAGTAGTAGTAGTAGTAGTAGTAGTAGTAGTAGTAGTAGTAATAGTAGTAGTACTAGTAGTAGTAGTAGTAGTAGTAGTAGTAGTAGTAGTAGTAGTAGTAGTAGTAGTAGTAATAGTAGTAGTAGTAGTAGTAGTAGTAGTAGTAGTAGTAGTAGTAGTAGTAGTAGTAGTAGTAGTAGTACATCGGTACCTTGACCAAGTACAAAAAATATAACTATATAATAGCACATGACATAAATAAATATCAATAAATAAGATATTAATTCATTAAATAATAATTCACTACCACGACACTAAATTTAAATAGATATAAAGATCTAGACGTCAGTAAAAAATAGTATATAAAATAGACATTTATAAATTTAAACAAATACCGTTCATAAGTTGAGTCATATAGGCATATCAAATAGAAAGTGCACGCGATAATTATATATGCATCCTTCATGAGACATTTAAAAAAGACTTCTTGAAATAGATATAGAACATCCGACGCTATATTCTTTCCTGAGGTTTGCTAAAATCCTAACGCATAGGCCAGTAAATTCCGCCGTTTTTAAACTCTGCGCGCTCTTCACTATAGCCGTCACGTGGTGTCCTTTCGTAAATTATTAAGACTTCAGTTGAACTACTACTGTACAGTCAAAGTTGCCGGCATCTAAATCAAGTGACTAATCACTTCGAACCGGCTCATATAACTTAGCATATTGCAATGTCTGCTCACCTGAAAACCAACATCAATATTTCCGACCCCATTTATTAGCCGTAAATCTAAATATATGATATCATTCGGTATTAATTTAAGCCGCCTCGTTGTTTTTGTTTGCTTAAAATAGCGTAATAGACGAGTTGTTTGGCGGGCTTCCTGGCACTGCCGTGACGTGTAGTGTAGTGGGCAGGCAGCTGGAGATGTCGCTAAATGTCAATGAAATGAGATCGCACGGACGAAGATGAACGAACCGGCCTTTTGTTCCAATAACTCTACACGGTTGCATCGCCGGTGTGTGTGTGTGCGTGCGTGCGTGCGTGCGCGTGCGCGTGCGCGTGCGCGTGCGCGTGCGCGTGCGCGTGCGCGTGCGCGTGCGTGTGTGCGTGTGTGCGCGTGTGCGCGTGTGCGCGCGCGCGCGTGCGTCTTTCCTACTGTCGTCATGCACCTTTTCTTCACGGCCTACCTGGATTCATTCCATAGGCCAATATTCTGACGAGTCTTGAAGCTTTTCTGCACAACTTAACCAAGAAATGTGTTAAAAGAGTTGATGTTCACGCTCGTCGTAGAAATTATACCAAAAGAAACATACGATTTCCTATTAACATTCGTCTTTGGAATGGTCTCAATACAGATCGAATGGGTTATTCATTGCATCAATAATGTACGGTGTTCTCTCGCAGCATACATAGCTAGAATGTCGCCAATGCAAATGTCATGGTGTCATTCCTCGAGACAACGATTACGTTCTCTGTTAATACGCGTCACTACAGTGACGCGATGACAAATGCGATGTTCGCCTTTCAGTAAGAGACAGATTGTGTTCTTTATTAGTAATCGTCACTAGAACGGCGCCAACACAAACATGATCTTCGTCATTGTTTCCCACAAATAAAACATTACGTGGTTTTCTCGTGTGGTTTACAATTCCTGACCCACTACTGACCCACTTTCGATTTACTGTCTGAGTAATCCAAGCTAAACCGACGGAATTAATCCACATTTGCCTTATCACAACCACAAACACGCGATTATGTAACCTTTCTCAAAACCGACTTCAATAATTTCGGTTCATTCTGGTCGGCTGATAGCTAAATGCGATAGTATCAGTTGGTTTTATTTGGTATGTCGAGAGTCGTGTGGTTACCCGGCTCTGACTGGCGTGACATTTGACTGGCTATGCAGCTTCAGTGTTCTGTAAAGGTCAACGAGACAAGACGGCGATTCGCACCCCCGTATGTACGCCTAACCGACCAGAGAACCGATGTACAACCACACAAACACATTCGAGAACGTGGAGGAGTGCATTCTTCAACAACAATGCAAGTTGAATGACGTCACCGCTCTCTGGTATTTGATGAAAAACCACAACAAGGTGTTCGTCCGCCATTACCCGTGCGACCAAAGAGTACCCGATAAAAGCAGCATTATGCAGGTTGTCTGAATTTCTGTGCGCACACATTTAGTGTGGAGTGAGTAGAAATTATGTTTTTGTGCAGCGTGGCATCAGAGCTGTCAAATTATAACAGCTGTCAGTCGGTGCATTTCTGAGTATTTAATACAGTTGTAATTTGTTATTAGAAATTCACGAAATTTTCACAGAACATCTGGCTATGGAGGGTAAATATGCTGTGAAATTGTCAATAACAGAGCTCGTCAAGATTAGTAGGAAATGAAGGAAACATTATAATGGTCGCATATGGAAAATGCAAGTGTGGTCTGACTCCATTTAATTCCACACTGATTTTGGTGTTCTAGACCGGCGGCTATGTGGGGGGGGGGAGGGGTTGTAAGTATAAACAAATACAAATAATCCAATACATAATGGATGTTTGTGTCAATGGTCCGTTTGGAATAAAGGAAAATGGATAATGGATTTAGTACACCACAGTGAACACACCATTTGGACAAATTATGCCCTTTATATATATTTGCCAGCCTGTAAACATGTGATTAGGTTTAGATATAATCAACCTGTTGCAATTCGCTGACGTGTCCTATGTTCCAACCATTCTCTTCAGTAGAAAGAATTGCGACGCTGTTTGCGTATACCGTCTGTAACTATTGTAGCATCTCCGTTACTTGAAGCCATAGATAAATGTCAGTGTATCACTACAGCCTATTGGCTTTTCCTATTTTTACGAGAGGCGGGCGTATGGCATCAATCGTATCCAATTCTTTTTGGATTATTGAATTGTTTTACTTACACAGCCCACAACTGTGTTGAAATAATGATGCATAAATTATGTCTGTTTTTTTTTATTCTTAACTAACAAGTGATAAACGCATGTAGGCGATGTCATTTTGTGAACAATCTTGGCACCCATGACTGTCTTGGACACGTTAATTTCGCAATCAAGATATCTGAGTAAAATGCAAAATGGCTGATTTTCAGTCTCGGCACTTGTACAACAATAATCAAACAACGCCCTTCCCGGCGTCCTGGTCCCAATTTCGGCCGGTCCCAGATTCGGCACGATAGCAAGCCAGGATTCTCCGTTGCTATTAACTTAGTTTGAGTTAGTAATACATCAAGTTTTCCACTATGATTATTATTCGCAAGTTTTAAATAAAAATGCATGCACAGCACGCGTGTTAACGAAATTCGGCCCGGGCGTGACGTATGCCATCAATGCTACGTCAGAGTAGATAAAAGCGGGACTGCGCTTGCGCGCGCATGCCAGGTATGCGTTTAGCCGAGTCTGGGACCGGCCGAATCTGGGACCGCCGCACCGGCATGCAACGCTATACATGTAACTGAGCTAGATGTTGACATCTCAAATCATTAGGCGAGGACAGACGAATTGAGACGGGTTCGTTCAAAAGAGTATTATACTAAGTCTCACCGGCGACAATAAAAACGGTCGCAGCCGTGACATTAATCTCTCATGTGTCCGTTTCATATGTTTTATTACGCGTTCTGCGCGATAGTTAAGAATCATGAAATGTTACAGAATAAAAATGGCTTATCTGGATATTAATGCGCTGACGTCGGTGGAGTACCCAGGGTATTGTAAGTGCTTCTGCTATAATGTGCTGACATCCACTGGTCACTTGCTATGTTTAATCGCTTCTGTCGACCATTTTTCTCTAACCTTCCAACTGCGAAGTACCTCATAAAAATTACATTTATTTATTTCAAATTATAGACTTCTATACAGTTGGTAAGTAGGCTAGCCAGGTTACATATACTGTAATGGGGATATGTATTTCATACGGTCTGTTTTTGTATGTTGTGATGAAGGTGGAGATGTCTAATCTCGTGTTGTATTCGCGTCCTTAGTTGGAATTACATAATGACGTATGTCTGGTCACTGGTGTTTGTCATTCGCTGCGACGGCGATAACTGGTCATCGTTAGAATGTTGCCATGACAACTGTCGTCTTCCTTACTTATTTACGGCAACATCTGTTTAATGAATTACTATACTCACAGCTAGAATGATTGCGGGGTAAATATTACGCTACTACTCAATCGTTACGACAAAGATCTCAATCGCCATTAGTACTGATCAATAAATTGTTGTCCTGATAAATGCCGTTTTCTTCACTTCTTCTTCTTCTTCCATTTAAGTGTTTATTTCCACGCTGGAGCATTCTCGCACTGTTGTGACTATATACAACGTGGATGAAGTAGATGATTAAATGTTCAACGTGAACGTTGTGCAGGTTAAAATGATTAAAAATAATTTTAATAAAAGACTGGTTTTGTTATTTTTCTGCACTGTCATTGCTATGATAGCTAAAACAAAATTTCACAACAAATATGGTGTAGTCACTTAGACATCGACACTAGATTGATGTCAATACAAAAGTAATGATGCTTGTTTCTGGTGACTAAAATGTGACATCAATTAGTAGTCTACACGCCACCACGATAATGTCAAAACAAACATAACACTCGCCAGTTGATCACAGCAATATAGCCTTTTCAAAGCGTAACACCGATACAAACGTGACGTCTATGACACGTAGCGCAAGTAAAATTGTCTCGGCTTGTGGCCAGCGTCGTGGTTGACCATCGCGACACCCAAGACAACGCCACTAGTACACATTACCGACCAGGCTGACCATCACCGGAGAGGCTCAAACAGACACATTTCCATTACTGGTCATTATCGAAGTGCTGCGGAGACAAAGGTGATGTTCTCGGTTTCGACGCGCAACCGCTGACACTGAGCGCGAATTGGACGACATTATGACGCACGACGGTCGCTGATTGAACTACTCGTCACCGCCAAGCGGCGAGTGTCGTGTTCCGTATGACGGCAAGCCGGCCATGTACGGCTATTTATTTGCCGGCGACAACAGGCCCGGTGTTGATGCAGCGCAGCCGACGGGATAAGACGGGTGGGCGGGTAATTTGACGAGTAACCTCCCGTGTCGGCCAGACGTGGCCGGCGGATCAACGCTACACAAAACCACTATCGCGTCGCCGAAGTCATATCGCATTGTCGCTAGCAACCACAAGGAAAGAAACACAATTCGCGGTTTGGTATTATATATATATATACACTGTATATATATATATATATATATATATATATATATATATATATATATATATATATATATATATATATATATATATATATATATATATATATATATATATATATATATATATATATATATATATATATATATATATATAATATGTATATATCAAACCGCGAATTGTGTTTCTTTTTTGTGGTTCATGGCGACAATGCGATATGCGATCTTAAAAAAATCCTCCGGCTATCCTGTCATCCCCATTTGTTATATAAATTGTGTTGATGCCTCGCAATGGATTTGGACTAAATCATAAACATGGACTGTCCCTTTCTGACAATAATGCACTTTGATTTATTATGTGCTGTTGAGCTATGGTATGAATTTCACTAGCTTATAATGATTTATACCGGTATTTTATTTAAATATAAAGTAATTTTCTTCCGTAACAAAATCTGGAAGAGACAATTTCTTGCGGACGGAAAAACGTGGAGGAAACCAAGAAAAATTACTCTTCGGAATAAACTGGAAACCTGCTAAGTACTATATATGTTTATATATAATCATTATTGATGTACTGTTCATTTTGGTTTACCAAAGGACTTGTTAGTCATCCTCGTAATTCTTGTCAGACCCTAATATTTGTCGACAACGTGAATGTATGAATTATTGGTTCTCCGCCGGTTGTCACTCCGCAATGAGAGTAACTGTCGCCAGCCCCTTACATTTTCACGCGTGTAGACACGGTGAACGTGTAAAAGTAACAATTATCCTGATTTCTAAGTCTGAAAATCGTTTTGCAAAATACATGATTTTTTTTCAAAAGGATTCACCATCTTAACTTTACAAGCAGATCATTCATCTGTTGTGACCATTCCCGGCTCCCCGGATGTCTGTGGACTGACCTTAAACTGTCCTTAAATACGGACGAGTACATTCAAGTCGGCGAGCAAGCATTGCATCATTGCGCTTTACACTTTACTTCTCTGACTGAACTGTTCACTCAGACACCATCTCAACTTATATGAGAAGCATCCAGCCATATGCTAAAATTAATGCGCGAAAGCTGCTCGTACATATGTCCACCACTGTCTATAGTATAGCCAGATACTCATTTATACAGCTGAGTGAACTGGAGCAATGTAGAGTGAAAATGTGCCCAAGGATTTAACACCGCAGCACAGGATTCGAATCCGGGTCCTCTTAATCGAGAGTCCGAAACTCTATCACTGCGCTACTGTGCTCTACAATATGAGTGGGGGGGGGGGGGGGGGTAGTAACATAGAGTACATCTAACGCAGACATAGAGTACATCTAACGCAGACATAGAGTACGTAATCCATATGATATCGCAAACGCATTGCTCATATCTGTCACAGTTATTATGATAATATGGCTGCACATGTGTCGTATCTGGTTTACGCTTGCACCAGAAATAACAAACGCTCCAACCCTCTCGTAGACAAGACGGCAGCCACATCGGTAAGTATAGCAGCGTGCAATTTGTCAAAGTCCCGTTCGTTCGCCTACACGTGCACGTGCCAATCGAACGACGACAGTCACAGTCACACGAGCTACGATCGTACGACACACCCCGACGTCATCCGAGTAGTCCACTCAAAACCCCGGCCAACCAAAGACGACAAGACAAGACGACAGTCCTTACCGGTGTGTGTCCGGTCCCATGTCCGTCCGGCGTGCGGCAAGCCAGTGGTCAAAGTGTGGCGACGGCGACGTCCACCGCGTTTCCGTCTGGGTGTCCGTGTCCGTGTCGGAGTCCGTGGGCGTAGGCCGCGCTCTCACGGCGCGGGCGGCTGTTACCGCCATATAATTACCGTCGTTGCAGCTGTCGGCGCGTGCCCTGCGTCCGTCCAGGCACGAGGTGCGTGCCTGGACGCGGCCGCGGCCTCGGCGCGACCCCCACTGCTCTTTGTCCGCATCGTGGCACTGCCTAAGTCCGACCGAGCGCACGCAATTATAATATATCCTACCACCGGACATAAGTCTGGACTCTAATAAATTGTCGACCAGCCGGCGAACAATTCGGCAACTCGCGTTGCAAGCGAGTCAAGCTGGAGAGAACTGACGATGGGTTGTGGCGGAATGCGATGCATAGGGCACGTACGTTCGCACGCACGCACGTTCACACGCACGCACACACGCATGCATGCATGCAGAACGCACGAACGCATGCACGCACACACGCATACGCGGCCAGTAATACAAGTACAAATAGTCACGCATATATCTTCCTGGTCGAATGCCGTGCAAATTGATAGTCGTAGTGCACGTACCTACACGTGCACGCACGTACGCACGAGTACGTATCGATACACGAGACCCGGAAACAACAGAAATCTTCAGAACAAAATCCATACAGAATGCAATATATCATACGCATTGCCGCTAGTCATAATGGTGATGTAGCGGAAGTTACGTCGTATGAGCTGAAATCAGTGCTACGGAAATTGTCTACTTAATGTTCAATCTCATATTGATCGATCAGATTGTATTGTCAGCTCCTCGTGAATCAATCAATTTAGCTAACCTGACATTTGGGACAACCTCAGCTGAGGCTATACTATGAAATAAAAACATTCTACTCTGGGTTGGCATGGTGTTTTAATGCATGGTCCGATAAAGCAGAGATGATATGCACAGAAAGAGGGGCGGGGGCGGGGGATGAGGCGAGGAAGACCGAAATTGCGTTGGGATGACTGGAAAGAATGGGAGAAGAATGGAAGAATGGGAAACAATAGCAACACACTGCTAACAGAGAGCGTGAGAGAAAAGTTAAGAAAGAAACGACAAGGGAAAAGACGATGTTAACCTTATCAAACCTCATCCCTGACGACAAGGACGCCAAGAGGAGCCCAAGAGAGCACCAAGTACCGAGTGGAGCAAGAGACAAGATGGCAAAGACTTAAGACTGTGCGTGCATCGCCTGTCAGATAACAGTCAATTATCTATTGGACGTATTCTCGTAGGCTGTCGGCGTACACGCTGAGAAAGCGTAGTTTACACTTTCAAAGTTGCACGCAATTCCCGAGCATATACGCGGCATACATCAAACGCGTTTACGCAAAACAGTCGTATTTGTTCACACTTGCTGCATCTTGCGGCGTGTGAAGTATGTGTTTGCATCGACGTGACGGGATTGCTGACACAGTACGTGACAAGATTGCTGATGCGGTGCGTGTCGGAATTGCTGACACGGTACGTGACGAGATTGCTGACACGGTACGTGACGGGATTGCTGACACGGTACTACGTGACGAGATTGCTGTCACGGTACGTGACGAGATTGCTGATACGGTACGTGACGATATTGCTGACATGGTACGTGACGATATAGCTGACACGATACGTGACGAGATTGCTGACTCGGTACGTGACGAGACTGCCAACACTACTGTGTCACCATGCACCGGGCCCAAACCGTGCCCACACATAACCACGCCAACTGTTGCAGAAACGTTCCTTATTGATTTTGCGGGTGACAAGGTTCTTGGCAATCAATGCGAACAACTGTTTCCTGCGCGCTGCAC
>OZ024855.1:58806367-58853867 GCA_964017155.1 Oasisia sp. SBJ-2009 | reverse complement strand
AGTTTTAGAAAGCGACCTGCCAGGGGTAGAGAAGAGCTGGCACTGACGTAATCAGCCGCGACGATCCTGCCCCGCGACGATGGCGTATATACAGTTCTAATCCAAGGAATACGTATTTCCTATAACCGTTTATTTTTCGGCTACTTGGTTTAAATCACTGTCACGGATTATAGCGCACTACAGTCACGTGATTTGCGCTTGCTATCGAAACATGCCTCAAAACTTGTTTACCTCATGTTAATTTGCGACAAATGACTTTGCTGAGAGGTTATACACATACTGACGAACAGCCCGTGGTATTTATACCATAAATGCTTCGTCGTTTCGCTGCACATCGGTGATTTTACATTTTTCTGCCTGCGCAGAAACGTCAATCGGAGCGTTTATAACGCCGGAAAATGTAAGTGCTACAGCGTGTTGCGTACAGCGACTAAGTTACATGTTCTGTTTTCACATAGTGTAGGTTCCAACTCTTTCACCGGCGAGCTCCATGCATTGGACTGTGGACATGTGTGATTACTATCCGTGTACATACTTGAAACAATACCACCACATAACGCACGTGTGTATATTGACGGTGAATTAATAGCGGTCATCGGATCGGCGCAGTTCCGATCAGCTCTACTCGCCCAGTCAGTCGACTGACAGGTGACGTGCGGAATCACCTTCGTAGCACACCTTTAAACTTGCCTCTGTTGAGACACACAGTCGAAATGTTTAATAAAAACCATACTGAAAATATCCTAGCTATGCCTAGGAATCACAACCCGTCACCTTACCTGTCTTGTCGCTCCATTTTGTGTCCGGTGAGTTCGAAGAAGCGGCTCGCGTAAGCACCGGTGTCCGTTTTGTCCAGTTGTATACGCGATTGCGTCGTTAAGTGGACTCGCGGCACCACGTGACCGCCACGAGCGGCCGTAGATTTCACCTGAGCGGAGTGACCGAGGCCTGGACTGGACTGGACTCACCTGACGCGAAGAGGCACGGGGTCGGATACGGCGTAAATCTTCTAACAAACATACGTCATCGCATCGGGTGCCTTGACCACGGCCAATGCAGCTGTGGTCAGTCTAGATGTCAGCCGCTGGAGGTCGTCCAGACCGCTGGACATAGACAGTACAAACCCACCTGTCATCCGTGGGTGTTGTGCAATGCAATTGGCTTGATCATCGCAATTACGTTCACCCTCGGACTGCCGCCATGTGACCGGAATAGTGAGGTGACCGTATCAGCAGAACTAGTTTCCTACATAATCGTGTCAGGGGAATAATTGTGGCAAATTTCATTTTGAATGAGAAGGTGTCAATGAATCTACTTTCCCCAATCTACCGTACAGTTCTGTCACTACCGCCATATCACTCACTCACTCACTCACTCACTCACTCACTCACTCACTCACTCACTCACTCACTCACTCACTCACTCACTCACTCACTCACTCACTCACTCACTCACTCACTCACTCACTCACTCACTCACTCACTCACTCACTCACTCACTCACTCACTCACTCACTCACTCACTCACTCACTCACTCAAACAAACAAACAAACAAACAAACAAACAAACAAACAAACAAGTAAAAGTTCAATTACGAACAAATAACAGTCATTATTTATTTTATGCAAATAAAAGTTCCAAAACAACTAAGTAAAAGTTCAATTAAGAACAAATAACAGTCTGGATTCCAGATTGTGACTGTAAAACTGTCAAAATAAATAATATGAATAAAACAATCTTGACTATTCAAGATAGCCTGGCGAATAAAAGTGACACAGCGAAACCTTGGCAAGGTGTTTCGCAGCGCATGCGTTGTGTATTCGTTTCATTTGTAAGGCGTTCGCAAGCATTCGCAAAATTCGCAAAGGCATTCGTAAGTATTCTTAACATTCGCAATGGATTCACAAGAAATTCGACAAATTGATTGTTAAGTAATCGTAAGCTTCGTAAGAATTTCGCAAGGATTCGTAAGAAATTCGCAAGCATTCGTAACCATTTGTAAGGCTTCACTTGTTTTAGTAATTATCCTGGCCAATCGTATCGTTTTTGGCGAATTTGCCGCGAATATCAAATTTTTACATTCGCAAGGATATTCGCCACTGTGTGAGAGTAGCATAACCGGCGTAGCATGACGGCCGCATTGCAACAACTCCACTGGTTGCCCGTGAAGTATCGCATCGAGTACAAGATACTCGTCATTGTGTTTCGCGCCCTACACGAGCGGACGCCGGCGTACATTGCCTCGCTGATCACATAGTTTTAATATACTTGTGAAGCAGACCTAGTCATGCTATAGGCAATCTTCTGAGATGTATATTATTTATTTTATTGTGGGTTGTATATTTGAGTCTTTATACAATGATGTATTTGTTATTATTGTGAATATGAGATTAGTGTTATGGGGAACAACCACTCACAGAAAGCTTGGACTTTTGCATTATTATAGCATATGTTCCGTCCCTATGGATGTCTGGTTCTAAAAAACACCAGTATGATAATGTGTACACAAAACGTATCGGTCGCCCTTAATTTTTGGTTATATCTTTATGGCCTAATAATTATGGGAAAGCGGTGTTAATTGAGCCAATAATGTTTTCGATAAAATTATATTCCCAAGTCAAGATTGTTTTATTCACGTAAACTGCGATTATGATTATGTGAATCTCTTGCGACAAACAAACAAGACATGTCTGACATGACTACATAACTAGACATAGATAATTCTTAGAGACTTGATCACGTGACTCAACTAGTACTATGTGTGGGGAAGGTTGAGCCACATTGCAGGGTAGTAAGTCGTGACACGCATTTCAGTTTAAGCAGATTTTCTACTAAGACTTCAAAATAACTTAAACTAATACAATTAATACATCTACCCATAAGGCCGAAAGAACTGCTGATGAGTCAATATACATGTTAAGCGAGTTAACACACTTAAGTAAGATACCACCAATGACAATTTGCAAGAACGGTGTTACTAACTGCACATATGATGTCTTATCGCTACCCGATGTTAAAGTATACATGAAGTTATTAAGTATTTTTCATTAAGGCAACATGAATTATTATCAGTTAACAAACGCTCCCGAGAGAACGGCTCATTTCTGTACAAAATACATAAATCATACGCGAATCGATGACAAATCAAATTCTTACTAATACATATTTAAACAATTTGTAATTGCAAAACAATAAAACATTGTGGCGTGCTTTGATATTTCAGGCCTACACACTATAGCAGATATCATTTAAAATCCACACACTGTTTCGGTAAACATAAGTTTTCGTAAACATCGTAAAACGTACATTTACTATACATTTTTAATACGGTCACAACATTCATACAATGTATGTTAATCGTGGTATAAAAACATGATATATCAACAGGTGGAATCAAACAACAGTCGATACTGGAAAAGAGTCTTCATGGAAACTAACTCGGCTCAACAAACAGTTGGTCCAAGTACCACTGGCTCCCTCTACCGCACAAGTGGGGCGGGGCGAGAGGTGGGGTCAGACCACATTTGTAGCCGACCATTATAACGTTTCCTTCATTTCCTACTAATCTTGATGAGCTCTGTTGTTGACAATTTCACAGCCTATTTACCCTCCATAGACAGTAGTTCTGTGGAAGATTCTCACACTTCAGACTCCTATAAACTTCTTTCCAACCTTAAAGCTCTCCATTTCTGCTGGAACCTCCCACGGATTGCCCCTGATCACATCACCAAGCAAAATGACAACTGTATTAATACGCAGAAATGCACCGACTGACAACTGTCATAATTTGACAGCTCTGATGCCATGCTGCACAAACACATAATTTCTACTCACTACACACTACATATGTGCTCACAGAAATTCAGACAACCTGCATAATGCTGTTTTTATAAGACACTCTTTGGTCGCACGGGTAGACCTAATGGCGGACGAACACCTTATTGAGATCTTACATCAGGTACCACCAGTCCGCGGGGGACAAATACGTACAATTTCACCCCTTTGGCACGCCGAAGTATCGACTCAGCTGTCGCGCGCTGCAGTCGCGCTTTCTCGAACTGTAAGACGTCAGAAGACAGTGGAGGGGTGCTATTAAGATTGGGGTAGTGATAAAACGTTTCGCAGTTGCGTCGCGTACCTTTAGATTTCATATTTTCTAAGGGGCACGTAACGGAGCACAATGAAAGGGATCTACAGAAACAGAATACACCCAAAGGTGTAGGGGGCACATGCCAGTTAAGCCCCCTTGGTCCGCCTGTGACACATCGAGTTCTCATAACCACGTTGCTTCTGAGGACTAGCCACTTTATCATCTCTGTCATTCGCTAGAGGGCGATGCTGTTGTAGTAATGTTTGGATTTTTGGATTCGCTAGGCCTGTGAGAATAGCCTTACAAGTCATCAAAATCTCTGGCCGAATTCGATTGAGCTACTCGAGTTACTTGCGTAACCCCAACGTGGTACCCGCGTACATTGCGCGCGCAGTACTACGCGCGTAATCCAACTGAACACCGATGATCGTGATCACGGACATAAACCCCTTAGGTAAATAAATAAAATAAAGTAATCAGTTGTTTAGTGTGTAAATTGTGACGTTCATCTTCTTGGTCTTAAATTATGAATCATAGAATGTGGTGACTTTAATCCGTATTTAGATGATTGTGTCATGCAACGTTTAATTAATTTGTTATGCAGTAGAGGGCCTACGTTCCCTATTGGCTGTCACTGCTAATGATATCAGTTACTCGAATGAATCCTGAAAACCCGCGATCGCCTCGAGTAGCGGCCTTGAAGATTCACCTTGTTAATCTAGGTAAAACATGGTCAGGTGCTCGAGTGATCTCGGCTGTTCGATTGGGACTCGGGTTACGCGAATTACTCGCGTAGCTCAATCGAAGTCGGCCTCTAGCACAGCGACATTACCCATCATGCACCTGTCACTGCAAACCGACGACAGATCGACGTAACGGTGAGTGGCATGTTCGACCGAAACAAAGTTGTGCCATAGAGACAACGGCTGGCTGACGTCAGTGACGTGGACGTTTCAATCATCGATGTGCTCACGGAGTGCACATGTACGTACCTCTAGAAGGTTAGGAGGAACAGTGATCACTTGTTTGTCGATACAATACACGTATTTATATTTTATCATATTTACGTGTTCGTTTCTAGCAGTTAATCACCTGTGGTAGATTATCGTTTTGTTTTTACGACTACATAATCACCAATGTCATCCGCACTGTACATAATCACACAAGCCCCTCATTGTTACTGAGTAGGATTGTGCACTTGTATGGCAGAAGAAGATAAAATATTTACGCTTGTTCTCTCTATTTGTCGGGTAGGACCACATTTCTCTATTTATCGTATTTTCCCGTCTCGCGCCAAAATTTGAACGTTTTAATACTATTCTATTACAAGTATTCAACATTAAATGTACACACGCACACGCACACGCACACGCACACGCACACGCACACGCACACGCACGCGCACGCGCACGCACACACGCACACGCACACGCACACGCACACACCCACGCACACACCCACACACACACACACACACACACACACACACACACACACACACACACACACATTTGTCGTTATTCGGGGAACAACTAAAAGGTGGAAGCTTATGGCAGTGTGTTAAATAATTCAAACATTTACTTGTATTTTGGACATTTAATTTTTTTCAGAATGGTAACGAGACATTTGTGAAAGCAAGCTCAATAGCCTAGAGAAAACTGCGGCCAGTTAGTATGATATATTCCGATGTTCATATAAAATATTCTACCGAAAACTATAGGATATTTCCTATAGGCTATTTTCTATAGGATATTTCCTGTAGAAAGTATTCTGTATGACATACTCATTATATATGTGCGCATGTTGATCTCCATAAATGTTTTATTATATCACAGTTGTATTCAAATACAAGCGCACAGGAAATCAACATAAATATACACAATCACGCTGAATGACAAATAAAATACAAACACATACAAGACAAAGTCTAGCTATTAAACATTCAAGGTACATGTACCTAAATGCAAGTAATGAGACAAATACAAAATAAAACATTATACACATTTACATTATAATACAATACATACACATATATGTACTGGAACCTTCATAACGGGGCCTTATTTTTTGTCCCTGTATTTAGGAATTTGTTTGCACAGCCTCAATATGTTTTTTGTATCAAGGTTTTACCTAAAAATGTTTGGAACATCCCCCTCCCCTGATGCTTTGCCAGTGACTTGATTTAAACAATCCTGAAAATTACAAATGGTTTAAAATACAGTAGCCAGAGTGTTGTGTAGAATGAGCAAGTATATGCCCATATCATGTACAACAACATTAAAGTCACTTCACTGGTTGCCAGTGAAATGTTGCTGGATGTCTACTGACGTTTAATTCTTCACATTGTCATGAACCAGAATACGTATCGGACAATTTGATTCATAGAACCATCCATGATTAAAATAGCACAATGCCCTAACACTTGTCATGCCCATGGACTTTGTAACTTTCGCCCTCTGTACAAAAGCAGGACTCTGTGATAATAATAATATTTATTATTTATAAAGCGCAATATCCAACATGCTTAAAGTGCTGTACAATAACATATCAAACTATTCATTATGTGTTATAAAATAATAATAATAAATACAACTGTAAAAATTACGTTCAGATAAAAAATTTATACACGTTAAATTAATCATATTAAAACTGTTAATTAAACATTGTAAATAAGTATTTATTACTCTATTTATACAGGCGAAACACATACTAAACGCTCGCACAAATAAATACCGTCAAAAACAATACATATGTATAAAAAGTAAGGCAAGATAAAATATTTAGATAAATGTCTAGAAATGTTATGGAATATTTAAAATGTCAGTAGTAACATGCATGATACACCACAGTCTGTCCACTTTGACGCATCATCTACCCATTCCGTCCTATCAGTGTCAAGCCTCAATGCTGTACGGGTCTGGGACATCGTATCCCGATAATGAAATTTTCTGCCTATGGCGATCCAACCACACACTGTCAAGATGGTTTATTAGGTCAGCCATGTGTGCCATTTCTCACATGTGTCCATCCACAAAAGAACTAATTAATAACAGTTATAACACACACAAAACGAACGACTAACCAACATAACACAGCCCTGCTTAGCGCCGCTGCTTGTTTATGACTTTCTGCCCTACGCGACCCTGCGCATGCGCGACAAATAGCCGGACGGCTGTACAGCGGCAAATGCCGGTAGCGGCCTCCTGGCCAGTTGCCATCCGACCGGGCAAACGGTATCCAGCCTGGCAGTCAAAATGTGCGATCGTGCCCAGGACATGACGCAACACTCAAAGTGACGTGAGTATAGGCTAGTGTCACCCAGATACCATCTCACCGGCGCTGGAGACAACAAGTAAACAACCGACGCAACCGAGCTTGGCTGAAGTGAGTCGCCCAAGGACAGAGAGCGATCGCAACAAACACCGACAGGAGTGTCAACTCACGCGAACATGACCATACGACGTGCATGACATACCACTACAGCCGGAATGTGTCGCAAGAAGAAATAAACTTACGTGACTTGGAGGGAGTTCCGCCGAGCAGTGATCTAATTAACAGCACGTATCTCAGATCCTGCAGGAATTGTATGCTATGTGGAATTTCGTTATAATCAACAGAGGTACCAATAACCCTGTTGTAATCCCAACGAATACAGCGGAACTGCCAGTTCGAGGTCAATATATTTTTTGTCCGTGACCTGAATCGTTTCAAGACCAAGTCAAACGTGAATATTGCCGTTGTAGAGCCTCAGTATGCTGATGACTGTGCCATTCTATTCCAGGAGTTACGGCGGCCTCGAGTGCTTATGGCGTGCTGCACAGAGACCTGTCAAAACTGTAAAACGATGGCTATCTGAGTAAGATATGTACACCCTTCGTAAACCTGTGAGAAGTCGTTTCAAACGTCGACGCGTCGAGGTGCCAGCCTTATATCATGCTAACCTCGTCGACGCATTGAATCTAAAATTAGACACCAATGAAACTACCTTTTTACTTAAGGTAATGGATATGTCTTTGAAGCAAGAGTTATTGGCGAGCGTTACCCAAACGACACTGCAAACAGACAAAGACACATACTTCTTTAATCAGCCCTGTCAAAACATGTTGAAAGACCGTGGTATTCAACATCTTTCTACTCGCAACAAGCAGACAAAGATGAATATGGTCGAGAGCTTCAATCGTCCAATGAAGACTCGGATTGGGCCATGCTGTACCAACAATCAATCTCGATAAGTTACCGGTCCTTTTGTACTCTTACATGAACACGTATAGTAATAATAATAATAATAATAATAATAATAATAATAATAATAATAATAATAATAATAATAATAATAATAATAATAATAATAATAATAATAATAATAATAATAATAATAATAATAATAATAATAATAATAATAATAATAATAATACAATACTTATATAGCGCCCGATCAATTAAAATTGCTCTCGGGCGCTTTACAAACATACCTAAAAATAAATGTGTAAAGAATACCTAAAATACAGTATCTAAGAGCATGAAGGTAGCATTTGACAAATAGGAACAGAATAAAAAAATATATAAGATAAAATAAAAATAGATAAATAAAGTAAAATAACTTTAAATACACTATTTGATTTAAACATGATCAATTAAAACACAAAAAGTTAAATTACAAAAAAGCTTGCCTAAATAAATGAGTTTTTAGAAGTGTCTTAAAACTGTTTACTGTTGTGGCAGTCCTGATCAAAGACGGCAAATTGTTACATAGAAGTGCCGAGCAGACGGCGAAGCGGTGATCACCGTGGGTGACAGTCTGTGAGGCTGGTATGGACAAAAGGGGCGGCTGCGAGGCAGACCATAGAGTTCTGTTTACGTGTCTGTAGTTGAACAATTCACTCAGGTAGTCGGGCGCTACCCCATTTAGAGCACAATAGGTCAATAGCCGCACTTTGTAGGTTGGCCTCAGATGAACTGGTAGCCAATGTAGTCGCTGCAGCACGGGTGTAATGTGATCGTATTTCTTCGTACGCGTAATTATGCGAGCTGCACAATTCTGCACCCTTTGCAGTCGCTGCATGGTGTTGTTTGGTAGACCATAGAGGACAGAGTTGCCGTATCACCGTAGTAATGGCATGGCGACATCGGACGTCAACCACCGACCATTGGCCAATAGGAATGAAGAGATCTTTGTGATTCGAGAACTGCTTCGATCCGACCCGCCGATTTATTGTTTGATCGATTAGCGGGTGCCAACATTAGACGGAACGTTCTACGAATCGCCCCTTACGTCAGGACATCGTTGCTGCGTCCGTCATCGAATCGTTGATCGTACGTAATCGTGATATCATCCACGCTCCGGTATGTCCGTTATCGAATCGCTGATCGGCTGCCACGTTTGGGATCTCCGCTGTCACGTTTGGTACCGCCGGTATACACCAGTATAAAAAAATAGTCCATAATAATTTTGGTACTTATGCATAATTCGGACTCACCTCTGTTTTGCCATTATAACTGTGTAATTGCCTATATTAGATACCTCACACAAACTCTAGTCCTAAACTTAATAAATCAGCATATTTTAGACCGAAACAGCGCTCCGATTTGTGCCAGTCGCGATTTGTGCCAGTGGTAAGCGCAGCGATGCATGTATTACTGCGCCGAGGACATGGAATGCGCGTTAAACAATTAACAAAACCGAGTACCAAATGTTGGCAACGATACAGTTATCATGGCAACATTGAGGTAGGTCCGAATTCTGCATAAGTGCCCATAATTCGTGACAGTCCACTATACCGGAGTACAATGAACCATGAGGGTTTATGTGGATGTTGCATTGGCTAACCCTCCTATACGTTACACGTCATACATTTTGGTAACCTGGTTTTCGCTGCAATCACTGCAGGTGAGCTGACTGAGGGTTCGGCTTAATTGTTCATAGTGGTTCAACCTCCCGTATGGATGGTCTCTGAATGGGCACCGGTCAGTGTTTAGGATCACAAACATGGCGTCGAGCTGTTATTGCCGGTTACAATTTGTGCAAACGATTCTGTGTATATATCATGACGTTTTGTTACGACTTTCACTTCACGGTAATTTTATAGCGATGTTATGTATATATAATATAACTGACAGGTGAAACACGGATAGAAACTCTCGCTTAATATTACACATGTTAGTAATAATAACACATGGCATTTTGATCTGTTGCACATCGGTAAAATACACACAAGGATCATTACCTTTAAACCCAGCCGACGACACCGGCGGACGTATTTGTCACTGTCAACTGATCGCGACACGAGACATGGCATTAAAACACATCAGTGCGTGTCTATGAGAACACCGAATTTACATGTTGCATATTTCCGATGTTTACAACGTTACACGCATCGAGAAAATGTAGTTAAAACGTTTTTATACATCCCTGTCAAAGTGCCATTTTTGTACGTCAGCACGACTACAAGATAGTTGTAAACCTCCGCTATGAGCGGAGGTCGGCGAGAAAGAAAAAACAGCCGACAGAAGCCTACGTCGTGTTC
Source organism: Oasisia sp. SBJ-2009 (assembly GCA_964017155.1). Classification (NCBI taxonomy): domain Eukaryota; kingdom Metazoa; phylum Annelida; class Polychaeta; order Sabellida; family Siboglinidae; genus Oasisia; species Oasisia sp. SBJ-2009. Next base: position 58,843,253 of record OZ024855.1, on the reverse strand, counting down.
ACTGGGGCGCCGTGAAAACATGACCTACTCGTCTATTCTGCAACGCCAGTTAGTTGCACAGGTCATTACAGTATAATTCTACGTTCTCGTGAGTCACTCACTACATACAATACTATCGTTACGTCATCACGACACACCCTTCACATAGCGCGATTGGTGAACAACGACATTGTACTGATTTATTATGTGATTCTATCGATCACTAGTTATTTTATTTAGTAATATAAACATATTATTTACGCTATTTTGTTTGATTAATTACGTATTCGTTTTATGTTAAAACAAAACTAGGAATAAGATAGATTTGATTTAGTGGTGACATATATAAAAACATATGAGGGGCAGTTGAGCAGGTGTAAACCAACGCATTCATGTGAACCGTTCACTCATAAAAAATGTCAAGCTCAATATACGTTTATTAGTCATATCCGCCCGCATAATAACTTTCCCATGACATGGTGCGTCAAACAGTTAGCGTTGGGTAAAAAGTGGTGGCTATGTACAGCTCACACACACACGCACACGCACACGCACACGCACACGCACACGCACACGCACACGCACACGCACACGCACACGCACACGCACACGCACACGCACACGCACACGCACACACACACACACACACTCACTCACTCACAACAAACACATTGGCTGTATTCTTTGATCTATCCAAAGCATTTGACACTATTGATAATGATATTCTGCTATATAAATTATTTCATTATGGAATTAGAAGCATCAGTAATACATGGTTCTCCAGTTACCTCTATAATCGTAAACAGTACATTGAAATTAATGATTGCAAATCCTTTGCTTTTTCTAATCTCTATTAATGGCGTATCAAATTCGACTTCTGTTAACATGCATCTTTTGCTGATGATACAACAATTTATCAGTCAGATTATGATAATGTTTTTATTGATAATTAAACCACAACCGTAAACCAAGAATTAAACAAAATATTCAATTGGTTGTGTGCAAAAAAGCTATGTTTAAATGTCAGAAAGACACACTATTGTATCTTTAGTCCTACAAATAGCAACTATGAAGTAAAAAGTAGTATAAAAATAAATAAAGAAGTTATTAATCAGATTGGCAAGTACAACAAAGATGAATCTGTGAAATTCCTAGGAATATATATAGATCAACTTTGACATGGAAAGAACATATTCACATAATCAGCTCGAAAATATCTCGAGTAATTTTTGCAATAAATAGAGTGAAACATATGTTACCACATGAATCACTAAAATCATTATATTACACCTTAATTCACAGTCAGAAAACAAACGGTATACAAGCATGGGGCAACGGAAAAACAAACAAGTTAGAAATCTTACAAAAACGTGCCTTAAGAATAATTAATAAGAAAGGACATAGGAGTCAATCGGACCCCTTATCTAAGCCTCACAAAATATTTAAAATCGTAGATGTGTTTAAACTACAGGCTTCATTATTTATGTATGACTTCGATCATAATTTATTATTTATGTCATTTAGAAATTTTGCAATACAAAAGAAAGCTACCACGGATTCAAGAATTACCAGACAATTCAAGCTTCTTGTTAATGAGAAACTCAGAACTAACTTATCTTCGAAGTTACCTAGACATACTTTTACAAGTATGTGGAACAAAATAGGTGAACACATAAGAAATGTTAATCACAGGTCGAAGTTTAAACAAATGTTACGTGTTTTCTACTTACATATTTACCAAAACCAAGTGATATGTTTCAACCCTAGATGTCAAGAATGCAATTAAGTTGCTACTTACCATAGTGTTTAACTTCAATCTTGAACAATTGCCCAAGTTAAGTCAAATCTTGTTTGGATTCAAAATGTGGTTCCATTTTCTCGGATCGTTGTCGGATATCACCAGCAACAGTAACAAACTACTTACGTTATATATTCATGTTTAGTAGTTGGTGACGTCTGACAATATGTTTACTCTGATCTTGATCATTATGTTGTTGTATTTTGCTGTACAACTACAAATGTATATATATCTATAGTAATGATGGTTACTTTAAATGATGATGGTGTCACTGGAAGACGGCTTTTAGCCAAATGACACCCAGGCGATGACCATGTGATTTATATTTTAGTTTTGTTCTTGTACATATTGCGATGTGAAATAAAAGTTACTTACTTACACACTCACTCACAAACTCACTCACTAATTCAATCACCCACACACTCACTCCCTAATTCACTCACTTACCCACCTACTCACTCAATCACAAACTCACTCACTAATTCAATCAACCACCCACCGACACATTCACTCAACCCACACACTCACCCAGACAGTCGCTCGCTCGCTCGATAGTTCACTCACTCACTCGCTCACTCACTCACTCACTCACTCGCTCACTCACTCACTCGCTCACTCGCTCACTCATGCACTCACCCATTCATTCATTCATTCATTCATTCATTCATTCATTCATTCATTCATTCATTCATTCATTCATTCATTCATTCATTCATTCATTCATTCATTCATTCATTCATTCATTCATTCATTCATTCACTCATTCACTCATTCACTCACTCACTCACTAACTCACTCACTCAATCACTCAATCACTCACTCACTCACTTAAATTCATGTAGCCTAATGTTGCTGACGTGCAGTCACAGTTTGTGTTCGGTGAGTCACGGCTTCACGATAAGACGCAGTCTACTGCGCAAACACCGAGGCTAACTCGTCCGTACGATACGGTTCACGGGGCAGCGAATAGGCGGCCACGCAGCGGCCACGCAGAGCCGTGATCATGGCGATAACGGAACAGCCGTGCCCCCCTGCACACACATATCGTGGAGCCTTTGTGATCGGCCGATATAGTTCAAAGCACCCGTGTCAACGTCCGCAAACAATGGCCCCCAGTAATGGGAAAGTTTATTTTGAAGTTACGCACTTATGTTACAAACGGCTGCTGCGCTGACAAGAATCTCGGCGTGAACGGGTGAACGAGGTGGATGTTTATGGGTCATTCCATGTCAAATCAATCTCTCAAAACATCACCCGACTCCAATTTTGATGAAATTCAGTACAGTTGTTGGATCATGTGAGAATGTCAAAATAAAAAATAAAATACAAATCTAGGTCAAGTATCATGGAAGATATAGGTCACTGAACTTTGACCCAAATCGCATACTGACCGCTACAGTAATGCCTGTAACTCTGCTACTAATAAAGCTAGAGAAATAATCAATATATCATTGTAAAGCCAATAAACATGCACACATAGCTATTATAAAATAAAAATATTATTGTAAATAAGAATGTTGTATTTATTGAAATATGACTTTTGACCTCAGATACCCATAAAATGTGTCCTTTGATTTTGCTAATATTTTTTACACAATATCCTATACTATTGTAGAAGAGTCCCTGAAAATATTAGAGTGGGCAAATAATAATGTTCAGAGATACAGTAAATTAAGTACACTCGTGGATGAAAAACTGCACCAGGATAGCACTGTATAACCTAATATAAACATACAGCACAGTCTCTGATGTGTATATCATATATGTAAATGTGCTCACTAATTATAAATTTCATTACTTTGAACATCGTTTTCAGATCACTTCACATATTATCTCTCAATCTAATGAAACTGTAATCATCACACATGAAGCTGATCAACTGTCAATTGGCAAGTGCACAACGCCTCTAAACCGGACTTATGTAAATTGTGGTTTACAAACAAAAAGTGTTGTCGGGATGTAGATTAATTCAAATTGAATTCGTGAAAAGCAACGATATGGTAAACACAAAGAAGATAGCTTCTACGTAACATAACCAAATTGACTTATTGCATGGGTGTTGCCATACGTCTTATAGACCGCCAACGTGGACTTCACCGATCAACCAGGCACTCATTTATACAGCTGAGTGAACTGGAGGAATGTAGAGTGAAAACATTTCCCCACGGTTTTAACACCGAAGCACAGGATTCGAACCCGGGTTCACTTAATCGATAGTATGATGCTCTACCTCTGAGCCTTTGCGTTCTACGCAATGTCGGGCCTACAGGGCCGTAGACTGGTCCCCTACTCTGTTAACCCCATATGCTCTCTTATCTAAGACGGTCTTTATTAGATGCAGGCTGTCGCCTAAAAGTATTTGTGTCAGTTTGTTTGTCAATCGTCCCGTTCCTTACCTTCTAAACACCAAAAACTAAACAAATACAAATTAATGGACCTGTTTACAAATAACATATAAATAAATGACAAATATTGTAAACACTTAACTTAAAGACAGTTTTCTATTTATATAATAGTAAAATATAAGTATAAGTTTTCGTAAACTTACTACTACTAAAACATTACCAGAACGCAATATAAGTTATCTCCCCTTACAACTATTAAAATACTACTACTGCTATTAATGCTACTACTGCTGCTACTGCTGCTGCTGCTGCTGCTACTGCTGCTGCTGCTGCTGCTGCTGCTGCTGCTGCTGCTGCTGCTGCTGCTGCTGCTGCTGCTGCTGCTGCTGCTGCTGCTGCTGTTGCATCTCTTGTTTCATGGCTTTTCTTTTTCATGTGTGATCGCTAGTACGGCTGTTGATTTTCTTCCTCCGTGTCACTCTGTTTATCGACTCGACTGCGATGACACCCACGGTGTTCGGTGTTCATGTGTTCACAGACACCGTTCCACCTGGTCTGTAGTCGTCCTTTCGTTCTTCTTCCTTCGTATGTATATGACGTTAGTACTACTACTACTACTACTACTACTACTACTACTACTACTACTACTACTACTACTACTACTACTACTACTACTACTACTACTACTACTACTACTACTACTACTACTACTACTACTACTACTACTACTACTACTACTACTACTACTACTACTACTACTACTACTACTACTACTACTACTACTACTACTACTACTACTACTACTACTACTACTACTACTACTACTACTACTACTACTACTACTACTACTACTACTACTACTACTACTACTACTACTACTACTACTACTACTACTACTACTACTACTACTACTACTACTACTACTACTACTACTACTACTACTACTACTACTACTACTACTACTACTACTACTACTACTACTACTACTACTACTACTACTACTACTACTACTACTACTACTACTACTACTACTACTACTACTACTACTACTACTACTACTACTACTACTACTACTACTACTACTACTACTACTACTACTACTACTACTACTACTACTACTACTACTACTACTACTACTACTACTACTACTACTACTACTACTACTACTACTACTACTACTACTACTACTACTACTACTACTACTACTACTACTACTACTACTACTACTACTACTATTTCTTCTACTACTACAACTACATATTCTACTAATACTATAACAACTACTACTACAACTACTACTACCACCACCATCATAACATCGATAACACAAATGATGCTAATTACACAGACACTAGAATAATACGAACAAACATGATCTTGTACTAAAGTAAAAAATCCCTACTAATGTCTAATTTTAATGTCCTGACAGTAATATCTGATTTTAAGCCCGGCGTACACTGTACTACTTTTGTTGTAAGTCGGGCGTTCTGCCAACTTAAACCCGTTTGTTGCTAATGTACGAGGGTAAACGACTTGTGAAGACGTATAGTCCAGGCCAAACCAACATACGTCTGGCCGATTCGAAAACTGAATCGGCCAGACTTTTGATGCTACTGTTCGCCGATCAGCAACATAATACTTTAATAATTACGGATACGGAGCGTCGAATTGTGCGAAATGTCTTTGTCAGTGGCGGCACGGTTCACTGGACAAGATGTATGGACAGAGGTTGTTCAACTGCGCGCCAAACAATTACCAGTCCGTGTGTGCTTGCAAGGCGAATGTTAAATGGATTCTCTGGGACCACACTTACCATAGTCATTGGCGATGGTTGCCCGTCCCCACTGACACCCGATACGACAGTGTAGTACAAACATTGTGAACTGTCCGCACAAAAGGAGAACCACCCACAACAGTGCACTGACACTCGTTCCGGCCAAGGTACACTGTTTCTATTCTACCGTCTGGGTCAAATTTAAACGCTGCCCTTTTGACGGGGTGTAAACAAGGTCAGCGTTTAAATTTCAACCATGGACTGAGTAGAACGAAGGAGGTCCACCAACTATTGTTAAAGTTTGGTCAACTTGAACCGCTTAAAGTTGCATTCTGACTTCCGCCATGTTTAAAATAAATTTTTTCAGTAAACCAGCATTCTCCGTACACTATATATTGTTTTCCTCAACTACCTATCAACTTATTTTCACATAATATGCCATTTTAAGATAACAAGGAGCAAAAGACGAAAAATTGTCCTGGCGAGCCTCGCCAGTTAGAATTCACTGATTGGTTTAGACCTCGAAGAAGGGAATTCCAGTGAAAAGCGCTGTCAGGAGGGGGCCACACTAAAAGGCGGGCCACAATTGGCAGACCGCACGGAAACGGCATACCACATTCACAAAGATGCCACCGCTCGATACGCTCCATATTTACGGCATGCCCAGTTGCCCACATACAAACTATCGCTGGCTACGCGCCTGTACGGTCAATGGCTAATTGAGGATGATTTAAACAACTAGGGTCTAGTTTCCTAGTGGCGCCTGTAGCGACTAACGTGGAGTTGTGGAACCCCATTTTAGTTTGCCCCATCGTTTACTTACGTTGACCGGAGGGTTCCGATGGTAAAAATAGATCAACTTTTGGGAAACTCTAGAGCCGTTGTTTGTTGCAAACTTATATTTGATCAAATAGCGTATAAAACCACAAAGTGAGACATGTGGTAGGAAGTATACTAATAAGCAAATCTCGGTCATGGTGTACATTAACTTTTCTAAAATGCGTTAAAAATGGGAAATTATGTCAGAATGCAACTTTAAATGCGCAGTCAGACATAGACATGTACGTTTTGGCGGGCAGCGTTACGCGTCAGTAACTTTACAGGCAATTACGCGGTGTACTGGTCGCAGCTAACAGCGAATAGTCAATGCAACGTACGGCCGGTTTCATGAGACCAATTTAGCATTCGCGCCACTAAATCGCCGTAGCACTGACATAGTTAGGTTGAATTTGTGTTGTGTATGAACAACCTTTTTTCTTCTAGCTGCCGCCTTTGTTGTTCGCATAGCAAATGGGAAGCTATGATGAATGTAAAGGATTTCCAGGGTAAACATTAAAAATAATTTTGTTGAGAATGGGCGTATCGGGAGCATACCGTACATATTTCAACTTCGGGAGCATACCGTAAATATTTCATCCAGCGTAAAGTTACGCCTACTAAATACATGGTGCAGCTAAGTGCAACTATGGAGCAGACTCGTGAAACGCAACTAGCGTAACTTTACGACATTTTAGGCTTACGACGCGTTATCGCCCGCTATGACGTCTTAAGTACGCCCCGTGAAACTGGGCCCAGGGTTTCGACATTTCCCTTCAAATATGGGAAACTTGCGTCAAAAGAGGACACTTTCGGTACATAGTGATTTACGTGCATAGAATCATGAAACAGATAATCACAAGACATGGTACCCGTTTAGTTATAAATAACTACCGTAATATTATATAATCTTTACCGACTCATCGGAAGAATTCGTCTTACAAAATGCTCTCATCGATATATTACACATTACAACAAAGAGGTATAAATAAACGGTTTGTGATTGTGATTTCGATGACCCAACATTAGGTAAGGTACCCGGCACAATGACTGTAAATAGTACAGGGAAATTACTTTATATAGGAATTGTCGTCAATATTGTTATGTTCTTGCGTTAAATTGAGCTGTAGCGCTACTCTGAGCAGTTGATTATCTGACGGGATTCATCTCTCACCAGTGTTAGTGCTTTCTATAGGATTCTTTGTTTGTGCAGCTTTTCTAAGGAGTAAGGGGATACGCCGATAATCTGGCCTGCCCCGTATGAGATCCTCTACAATGTTTCCTGTTTTTTACTAAGAGTCTTACACACCAATTCAAGAGACCAACGACCTTCTACCACTGGCCTATAGGACATCACGAGAATGTTAACGTTGACATGAAGTATATTTTAGCTGTCAAGTTTTGGTATGTGAAGATACACTGATCAGACTATGTTCAATCACATGCGACAACAGTGCCTAAGTAGAACAACAATTTGACCTGTCAAGAGCTCCCTTGTCCACCTGCCGTTCAAAAATAATACTCTGGGTGGCAATCCTTTAAAATATATTTTATATTTATATATACAATAAATTTTCCTAAATAACAGGATAAGGGGAAGGGATGAAAAAATAGGGCTCAGTAAACATATAAAAGGAAACCATTGTAACGCAGTTTTACGTTACACTACTAGGCCTAGAAGGAGTTTGACGCCCCTGCCATGCAGAGCTGTAAACCACTGCCTTGTGGTACAGGTTCCTATCAGAACCGAAGGCTAAGGGAGCAAACCCTAAACAGAAAACCATGTCACTGTGGCAGCATCAAGGGCGGTTGATGTATGGAACTCCCAACATCTCTCGACCAGCCACTGCAGGGACAAATAGTTTGCGCCTGTCTTGACATGTTCTTGCCGGTGTGAGACCTCTATTTGTTCCCCGAGAGAGTGTCGCTAGTAACTTGCAAAAGCCAGCGGCACTTCAACAATTTTTGCTAGCAGCTTCCATGAAATGTACAACTGCACGAAACATGATACCGGATCGGCCGTCACCCGGGTTACCAAGGACCGCGCTGCTCGACCTCATCTTCCATCGACAGTGAAAAATCAGCTAGGAAGACGAAGACAAAGAAGACAACTACTGACAATTGGACAATGGAACGTCAGGACTCTCCTCGACCGAGAAGGAGCTAACCGACCAGAAAGACGTACGGCACTAGTAGCAATGGAACTTGCCAAATACAACATCGACATCGCCGCCCTATGTGAAACAAGGTTCTCAGAGTCTGGTAGTCTCAACGACTTGGAATACTCTTTCTTCTGGAGTGGCAAACCCGAAGGAGAAAGAAGGGAGGCCGGAGTGGGCTTTGCTATCAAAAAGGATATCGTCACAAAGCTGACAGAAATGCCACGGCCAGTAAGTGACAGAATAATGACGATGAGACTACCTCTGAGCAAGGACAACTTTGCTACAATTATCAGCGTGTATGCTCCGACAATGACAAACCCAGACGAAAACAAGGAGGCCTTCTACAACCAGCTGGCAAGTGTGCTCAGTGGCATCCCTCGTACAGATAAGCTACTGCTGATAGGAGACTTCAATGCGAGGATAGGAAGAGAGAATGACAAGTGGCCCTTGGTCATGGGCAAACATGGGATTGGGAAATGCAACTCCAATGGCGAGCTTCTACTGGCTCTGTGTTCTGAGTTCGAGCTGATAGTGACGAACACCATGTTCAAGCAGAAGGATGAACACAAGACCACCTGGATGCATCCTCGTTCGAAACACTGGCATATGATCGACTTCATCATCACGAGGTGTCGCGATAAGATGGACATCCACAGTACCCGAGCCATGCGTGGAGCAAACTGTTGGACCGATCACCAGATGCTGAGGTCAAAAGTGGCTTTCAGAATACGACAAAAGCACAGCAGGCAAGGAACAAGTAAGCCGACCAAGCTCAACACAGCAAAACTAAGTACCACCAGCCATAGGGAGAGTTTTGAGCAGGAGATGGACAGTGCTCTCGCCCAATGGGAGGAGAAGGAAAACTCAACACCAGACGAGAAATGGGCTGCTCTGCAGCAGGTCGTGTACAACACAGCCAAGACATATCTTGGCAAGCCAGACAGAAAACACCAGGACTGGTTCGACCCCAAAGACCAGGAGCTACAAACTCTTATGAGCAGAAGAGACCAAGCCCACCAGAGAGTGTTGCAAACCAGGAGCACTAGATCCACCACTGCAGCATATAAAGACGCCTGCAGACTGCTACAAAAACACACCCGTGCACTGAAGTCAGACTGGTGGGAAAGGAAGGCAGTGGAGCTGCAGAGAGCTGCTGACAGTAACAAAATGAAGGGCTTCTACAGTGGACTGAAGGAAGTGTGGGGACCCAAAAAGAAGGGACCTGTTCAACTGAAATCAGCAGATGGAATGGAGACCTTCTCTGACAGCAAGAGAGTTGTGGCAAGATGGAGTGAACACTTCCAGAAGCTACTCAACGTCCCTGGAGACATAGATCACGAAGCTTTGGAAAACATCCCGCAGCGCATTATCAAGACAAGCCTAGATGAGATTCCAACTATGGATGAGATGGCTAAAGCAATCGCCGGCCTGAAAGATGGCAAAGCACCTGGAGGAGATGGAATTCCTGCAGAAGTATGGAAGCACGGAGGAGACAATCTGTTCAGCAAATTGCACCAACTAATCACCAATGCCTGGGAGGTGGGTTCTGTACCACAAGCATGGAAGGATGCCAGCATTGTAACCACCTACAAGAAAGGTGATCGAACAGACTGTGGGAACTATAGAGGAATCTCTCTTCTTTCCATAGCAGGCAAGATCTTCGCCAGGATCCTACTCAACAGACTATCTACCCACATAACACCAGAGGTAGTTCCAGAGACTCAATGTGGCTTCAGAGGTAACCGGAGCACCGTGGATATGATATTTTGTCTCCGACAACTACAAGAAAAGTGCATTGAGCAGGACCGACCACTGTACATGGTATTTGTCGACTTCAGTAAGGCGTTCGATACAGTTGGGAGGACCGGGCTATGGCAGCTACTGAGAAAATATGGATGCCCAGAGAAGTTCACAACAATGATCGAGGCACTACATACCGGAATGATGGCGAATGTTAGTGTTGGAGGGGAAGTCTCGGAATCGTTCAGTGTCACAAATGGGGTCAAGCAAGGATGTGTACTGGCCCCCACGCTGTTCTCCATCTTCCTATCAGCAATGCTCGATGATGCTTTCCGAGACATGGGGGATGGCGTCTACATACAGTCCAGACAGAGCGCTGACCTATTCAACGTCGCACACTTCAGAGCGAAGACCAAGACTACTCGGATACTGATGAGAGAGCTGCTATTCGCAGATGACAGTGCACTGGTTGCACACTCTGCTGAAGAGATGCAGAATATAGTGGATGCTTTCTCCAATGCGTCAAAGAAGTTTGGCCTGAAGATTAACATCAAGAAGACCGAGGTGCTGTACCAACCCAACTCTACAAGAACCCGAGAGGAGGATATCATGGTTGATGGAAACAAGTTGAACTCTGTTCTGGAATTCACCTACCTCGGAAGCACTATATCAAGTGATGGATGTATTGACGATGAAATACAGAGGAGGATGGCCAAGGCTAGTGCATCTTTTGGCCGACTACGCCAGAGACTCTGGAACAACCACCATGTGTCCATGCGGGTTAAAGGCAAGATATACCGTGCAATCGTGCTGTCCACCCTCCTATACGGAGCCGAGGCCTGGACAGTGTACAGACGACAGGTGAAAAAGCTGCATGCCTTCATGATGCGACATCTGCGATCGATCATGAGGATAACCTGGATGGACAAAGTGACAAACAAGGAAATACTCGAACGGACAGGGCTACCATCTATGGAAGATCTTCTGATCAGAAAGAATCTCCGGTGGACTGGACACCTCATGAGGATGTCACCAGACAGGCTACCAAAGCAGGTTCTCTACTCCCAACTGTCTTCTGGTCAGAGAAAGAGAGGGCGCCCTCGTCTCCGGTTCAAGGATACCATCAAGAGAAACCTGAAGCTGAGAGACATAAAGATCGACTCCTGGACATCACTCTCACAGCAGAGAGATAAATGGAGAGCAACAGCCAAGTGATGGAAGCAGTCTTTGTCGCTTCGCGACCGACAGCATGATGATGACTAGGCCTAGAGGTTTAAACAAGTCCAGATTAAGCTTGACGAAATTGTTGGGAGGTTCAATCGAAATCGAGTTAAACTATGATTCTCATAATCGAAAAACACAATGTCCCACCCATACAACAGTCACGAACTGAGATTGCAATTCGTGATATCGATGATTCTAGTTAGCTTGAAATGCTTGAACACGTACAACACAAAGCAATCAGTAAAGTTACAAGGTTTGTAATCGGTGGGGCATGACAGCTGATACAATTGTCAGATTATTAAAAATAAAACCTGGATGGCAGTATTCAATTAGAACACTAGAGAGTGACATAGCAACAGAAAAAGAATAACACCTAGGGACTCCAAGAAGGTCGCCTTTATGGTAAAAACTGGATTAAGATAAACTAATCATGAAAGTTACCACGATTACATTCTAAAGTACCAGTAATTGTACTCGTACTCGATTACATATGTTTTCTAAGTACTCGTACTCGTAATTGTATTCATGCATTTATTTGTACTCGATTACATTTGTATTGTAATCACTCCATGTACTATATGATTCGAGCAGGTGACCATTTTAAAACACAATAATATGTTATTTCGTCTTTACTCAACTTAAAGTGCAATGTAATCCATCCAATTGCTGTACAAAGTGTAACTTTCGAGTCATGTCAGACTCTATCATTTGCAAACACCATCACTGATGTGTGGAACCCCTGTTTCAAAACTTCCGGTGTTCTTACTTAGGACAGCTGCCCACCTAAGTACTCCCGTCAACAATACGCCTAATGGCGTTGATCGCTGCACGCCACGTTCGTACGACCGTTGATATTTCTTAGCAGCGTATTCGAATATGGGCTTTGATGGTGTTTTGCATAAAATGTGTTAATTATGTGAGGAAATAAGTTGCCGTATCAATGTATAATGAAATCGTCCACAATATTGAAATTGGGAGCTTATACCCCATACATAAAACTACTCACTTACATAGTTTCTTACTATTTAATACCTATTTATTGTTTACAATTTCACCTGAAATTACAGATTCGGTGTGCAATAGTTTTTGTGCTGTCGTCCTTTTATGGTATAATAGCAATAATAATAATATGCTTTATATTGCTTATTTCATCCAAAACAAGAACGCAGAGACGCGATATAACACGAATCATTAGGCGCAATCTTAGATAGGAACTGACAGAAGTCTTTATTGGAGCTATGGACCGCTAGAGATTTAATCTGGAATATTAGTATTGCAATTTAAAATAGCCAAGTCTTGACATTTCTTAAATCAAAGTCTGACATTAGTTTCGAATAAGTATAATGTGATTGGGGGTTCATTTTCTACCAAAATATGCATTCGTAAAAAAGTCTTGAAGTGCATTTGTAAACAAAGACGTTTAGAGATTTTTCTACGAACAGTAGCTACAGACTTAGAGTTTCAGATGCTGTTAATGTGATCTAGAGAAGAAACGACTGCGTAATTTAGACATGTGTTTGAGTTATTTATGGTTTTAAACGTTATTAATTAATTTACAATAACTGTTATACAACGGACCAGAACAGTTTTTATTGTTGGCGATATAATAAGAAATATATTATTATTGTCCTTGTCAGTGTCAATGTCAGTATGTGTGTCAGTGTGAATGTCAATGTGAATACCAGTGTCAGTGATAGTGCCGTTGTCATAGTCGTTGTCAGTGTCATTGCCAGTGTCATTGTCATCGTCGTCGTCAGCGTCAGTGTCATTATAATTATCAGTTCACCTTTTATTGAGGCTAAACATTTCCTAAGCAATCGGAAGTACTTGGATATATTTGGAAAAAAAACATCAAGGTAACCAGATAGCATGGTTACCATGAATAAAGTTGACACGATGAAGGAAAGGTTAGCCGGGCATGCATTCCTGCAGATGCTGTTCGGAACGATGCGCACGCTAGCATACTCGTAGCAGCGCAGTAGCTACTAGAGCTTCGGATTCTCGGATAGGAGAACCCGGGTTCGAATAATGAGCCACTGTATCAAACCGCGGGGACGTTGCTTCATTCTGTACATTGCTCCAGTTCACTCAGCTGTGTTATGAGTACCTGGATATAGACAATAGTGGATATTTGTGTATGAATTATCTACGAGCATTAATTGAAGCATGGCAAGGAAAGATAGAGTTTGACTGAACATGTCTGACAGGGAGTACACTGTAAAGCGGTTTGAATAATCCTCATTAGTGGATACTGCACTATATAGGGCATTCGTTACCTTAGTGAATATGAGTACTGTGTGTCAATTGACTATGCCAGTCATGTGACAGGATCTGTCGCAGTTCAAATAAGTGCACTTGTCGTGCCAGATCAACTATTTACCTAGTCATGGCATTCCCTCATGATGTTCTTTCAGTAATGTGTGATCATTATCATGCGGACTCCACCATAATAATTAACAATAATAATGGCAATTTCTGTAGCGCTGTAGCGTTGGGGACTTAAGGAGATTGACAAAAACAAGTCGTGACCATGAGGTGTGGCTTGAACTTAGTTGTTGTGTTCTCCTCTGTGTCTCGCCCTTAACGTTACGGCTACCAGTTGACTTTGCCCGTCAAATGAGTTATCTAACACTGCAGTTCTCGACTGACCTCCTCACGCGTAACGACTTGTGTGGCTCGACATTTGACCTGTCGTGACAGCTGCATTTATTAATATCAGTCGTGACAACTGCGCGTATTAATATTAGCGCAGCTGTTAAAATTATCAGGTTCCGTAAAAAAGTTAATGGTTTATTTTGCGAGAAGGTAGCCTAATACTATTTTAAAAAGGTCAACTTTTAAGGTCTACTACTGTTAAGAAACATTGAGAGTTTACATAACCATTGCGATTTTACATAACATATATGTTGAAACATTTATTATTTATTAGTAATCTGTTTCTGTTTTAATGTGATAATTGGCATCGTGGTTAAGCAACAGCATAATAATTAAGTTATATATATTGGCTTATAAAGCCTAGTCTAAGAATTGTGTGTGTGTGCGTGCATGCGTGCGTGCGCGCGCGCGTTCGTGCGTGCGTGTGTGTGTGTGCGTGCGTGCCTGCCTGCGTGTGTGTGTGTGTGTGTGTGTGTGTGTGTGTGTGTGTGTGTGTGTGTGTGTGTGTGTGTGTGTGTGTGTGTGTGTGTGTGTGTGTGTGTGTGTGTGTGTGTGTGTGTGTGTGTGTGTGTGTGTGTGGTGTCTATAACTGTTTATTAAGTTATTGCTAAATATCTCTTTTCTGTTAGTTATGTAATTATATATGTTAATGTTCTATATATTGACATGCAGGTTTACAATTATGATTGTGTATGTGTGTGTGTGTGTGTGTGTGTGTGTGTGTGTGTGTGTGTATGTGTGTGTGTGTGTGTGTGTGTGTGTGTGTGTGTGTGTGTGTGTGTGTGTGTGTGTGTGTTTGTGCGTGTGCTTGTGTGTGAGTGTGTGTGTGGGTGTGTGTGTGTGTGTGTGTGTGTGTGTGTGTGTGTGTGTGTGTGTGTGTGTGTGTGTGTGTGTGTGTGTGTGTGTGTGTTTAACAGTAAGGGCAGGCATACATTTACCCAAATATAAAGGGACATATAGTGCTTGGGTGATAGCAATTAGTAGATTTAAGGCTGAGTCAGACGGAAAATGACAGAAGCCAACACTGCACTGATAAAACAACGCTCATTTCAAAACGACGAATTATAAATTGAAAACATTAATTGGGACGGATGCAATCTTGTAAACATTTCCCGTCAATAGTACGGCTTTGATTTCAAGTAACATGTCAAGTTATATTTGTGCCTGCGGAGGGAGGGGGCGTGTCGCGTCCAGAATATTCAGAGGAAGTAAACATTCGTGGTACTCACATAAATCTTGCGTTCTAATCTAACATGGCGTATGTTACCATTTTACCACAGGAATTATAAACATCACGTATGCAAGAGATTTAGAATAAGACTTCATTACGGACGGATTTTTATCAGATACTGATTTGTACCTCGCATACTGCCCACGCCAGTAAAAATATGTTATTATTAATACGCTTATTCATTTATAATATCTATGTACAATAATATATGCACATGAGGCATTAATTACACTGGCACTGCCGGACAAGTTGTTTTTCATTACTGACATCACTTGGAAACCAGAATTGTCAACAATTGTCTAGCTGTATTTTCTGTCAAACTTTTATTGAAATACTCAAACAGTTGTAGTTGTATCTAGTTATAGTTTATTGCTCGCAATATACTGTAGGCTCAACACTTCGTAAATAGCTGACATGGCATAGGCATATAGTAATATTCACAGTTGATTGTCCCATCAATCGATGGAACGGGAGTATATAGATATTCACACCATGCTGCAAACGTTCTGCAGGCAAAGCAGTATTCATATTTAGATGTTTGATCACGTCATATATAAATTATGCTACAATAATATGTCAATAAATTACTGAAACGAATCCCAATACTGAGACACGGTGTCCTGGTCAAGTTACTCTGCTATGCTAGCTGTTACAGGTAGGGCTGAAACTACCGATCCTTCGAGTGCAGCATATAGGTAACCGCTTTCTTTTTAAAGTCTGGTTGCTCTAATAATAATAATGATGGCAATTTATTTAGAAACTAAAATCCAAAATACAAACTCTGTTCAGAAGTGTTTACAACAGCAGTTATCATAAGAAATTATAAGAAACAATATAATAAAAGTTCAAGTAAAATCATTTGAATACGTATAGCTAGATCATTGTTGTACGAAAACTGAACTAGAGAAACTATAGTTAATCAGATATGTCACAGTTGTAATTTATATTATATATTAATGTAGTCACGAAATAGAAGTATATATATATTAGGTTGTATATAAAATACCTATACAGGAAACTGCAGAATAAATAAGTATATAATAGTATGCATAGTAGATAATTAATAATAAATTACTACAACAATACCATATTTGTATCAATTGTAATTAATGTAATTAAATAAACAAAATATGTGCACTAGTAAACTATTAATTAATTAATAGTAAACAAATTATGCTAGTTGAGCTAATTAAAAATAAATATGAAAGGGTGAAACGTGTGGAACAAAATAGACATTACAAGCAATTTTGAAATAAGGTTCTAGCATCAGTCATGTAAGACCGACACCATCATATGTTTGACAAGTATGACTTTCAGCAGTCCTAGCTTGCTGAAACGATTCTCATTTTCTTCCCGTAACTCTCGCGTCACGTTTACTCAGTTCACATTTCAGATGTGCTACAGAGAGTTCTTCGCATTGCGACATAACGATGATAATTTGTATTAAAAACAAATGAAAAGCCTAATCTTATTTACGTCGTGCCGATGGATTTCTTGTTTACCGCGAACCCTGTAGGCCCGGTGACGCCTGGCGCCACCTGGCGAACATAGCCTGAAACTGACTTATAAAGTCTTACAATACAACTGACCTTTACCAACTACATTCACTCTTACTTAATTTCCTTAGCATCTGAGCTCAGTGTTCTGCCACTGAGCATAATCAGGGTATAAAAAGAGATGTTCACATAATCAATACTCCATGTTTTCTGCAAGGTTTATACACACATCTACACGAAAGATAATGAAGCGTCATAACAATTGTTTATCAACAGTAGTACTGGGTAATGTTTTAACTGTCTGTGTTTATTCTTCGCCATTTTAAGTTTGCCTTTACGTATCCCTTCCAATACGATGGAGATCGTAAAACCTATAGTTAATATAATTTAAATGTTACAGTTTTATATCTAGGTATATTCAACCGTCGGCGATATAACATCATAAATTATTATATTGCCAGCATGTGGGGACAAGTAAAAATCGTTATGTATGTCTTCTACCTAAATACGTGCTCACGCATACATGCATACACGCCTGCGCGCGCGCAAACACACACACACACACAAACACACACACACACACACACACGCACTCACGCACGCACGCACGCACCCACACACACACACACACACACACACACACACACACACACACGATACATAATTGCAACAATAACAATATAATATTTTCATGAAGCCGTTTCCTCTCTTCCAGAGTCTGTGCATCTTCAACACGGATGACGTAGCGACACAGCCAATAGCACTTACCAGTGACATCTCAACACTAAATGTCTCCTTTAATGGCTACGTGTTCACGTCGGCAAAGAAAATGGCGCTGGGTCGCAGCAGTTTGCGCTGTGGTCTTGCTTACTCTCACAGCACTTCGGACCAGTACCAGTACTCGCATGCGCCAACCGATCTGCTCCTTCGACGTTATTAGAGAGTACTGTGTGAAACATAACTACTTCCCGACCGGTGGCCATTGGGTCAATGACAAACACGAAGATGAAGTGTTTGTTCCTGACATATGCCGATTCACTGAACCAGCTATTAAGGCAGACAAGGTACACAATTGCCTGAAGCGACGGGAAGTCAAGCGAATGCTGTTCCTCGGAGACTCCAACGGCATCAGGTATTTCGAGGCGATGGTTCGCCTGCTTAATCAAACCTTCTCGTGTAAGATAGAGAAGGAACATCGCAGCCCCGACTACATGCCGGATGTGACGTATTTCACAAGCGGGACTCGACTGAATGCCACTGACATTGTAGTGCATTACCGCGATTGCAGACAATGTTACGAGACGCTCGTTGCTTGCACTGCAACTAAAAAACAAGGCGTTGGTTTTACGATCAAACTGGAGTTTCTGGCCATGGAGTATTTTCTAGACACGGAAGTGACGACGGTGCGCACAAAGAAGCAAAACAACATCGGTCGCGCAGGTTGGCATCATTCCACCTCCACGCAGGAATTCATATTCAGCGAGTACCTCAAAAAGCAACCCTATCCCGATGTCATCTTACTGTTTTCGTCAAATCATGACAAGGCGCGGAACGTACTGGAAAAGATGCGAGCCGACATGGAGTACCTGAAATCGCTCATCAACTTGTACGTACCGCGTACAACTGAAGTGTTCTGGTTTAGCATCCTCAGTGAATACAACGAGAGAAAACCTAAGACATACAGAAATCGCAAATACGAAAGAAAATATGCAGCCAACGAGTATATTCAGCTCACAAATCGGCATCTGTTCGATGTTCTTTTGTCAGAATTGTCGAAGCGTGATTCCGTGATAAAGCCTTTCTTTGACATATATTCCATGTCTTACGGTGTACTGCACTGGTCAACGGACGGAATTCATCGCGTACGACATTGGTACAGAGCCATCATGTCTCGGTGGTTGCAGACGTTTTGTGTCTAAGTATATAAATTGCGTGGTCGTTGCTTAAACAATATAGGCCCTTAAGAGGTCTGTTATGCAATCTTACTAAGGCTAATGTCCCTGGAAGAATACAGGTATAAGTTATAGAATTGTAATACCATCATGCCTATTGCCTGAATGTTTCAGTGGACACACACACATTTTGATTACACGGAATTACACTGAGGTGATCAGGCAATAAAATGTGCCCTTTTTACACACTATAGCTGTTGTCCAGTGTATATATATATATATATATATATATATATATATATATATATATATATTATATATAGTGTGTAAAAAGGGACATTTATTGCCTGATCACCTCAGTGTAATTCAGTGTAATCACAATTATAGTATACATACATTATAATAAAACCCAGCATTGCTAATATTCTTATTTACAAGCAACAAAAGGGAGGGTCCAACCGCCCACAAAGTGTGTTTAGCTGTCGCCATCTAGCGACCACATATTAATCAAACAAACCGCTAATCGTTGTGAGGTCTAGAATAGAATAACACTCTAGCCACATATCGTGGTACATAGAGGATCACAATTTTACAAATACATATATAGAACATGCATAACACTACATATTATTAATTACAACTGGATAATAATTACCCAGCTATACTACTACATGTGTACAATTACATTTATACAGGTTCATTGACCATACAGTTTTAAGCCATACAAGATGAATGTTGCCAGATTATTAATTTTGTCTGGCTCACTTGTATGTAGCATACGAGTAAAATTGTGTACATTCACTTCGTCACAAATGGTGTAAATTCTCTCATTCATAGGCACGTTGGAGTTTTTTCGGTTATTAAAAGGTAATTTATGTGTACCTATTCTGAAGTGGAATAATGCTTTTTCTAACTGTTCAGGAAGGATTTCGATATACATTTCTTTACAATGCGATATCTTAAATAGTTGATACATCACATTATTATCATTTGTAATTACACAGTGCCATAGTTGCTTACATTGATCACATTCACATTTCTTTATTCACTTGACATCAATGTTATGATCTTGCATTAACCATATATAATTAATGTCATTTGTTTGAAAGATGTTACTAATATATTTAATCCAGAGTGAGAGGTGTACATCTTTACAATAAAGATTACATAAGGTTATGTACAT
Organism: Oasisia sp. SBJ-2009; assembly: GCA_964017155.1. Taxonomy (NCBI): domain Eukaryota; kingdom Metazoa; phylum Annelida; class Polychaeta; order Sabellida; family Siboglinidae; genus Oasisia; species Oasisia sp. SBJ-2009. The sequence continues at coordinate 58,822,958 of OZ024855.1, read as the reverse complement.
GACCATATTAAATTATTTCTTGCTGCTTTTTAATAGTTTTGTCCAATAACAAACCACTCTCTCCTTTATGGTGACTGACACTGAGTATCTGCCCAGCTCTCCATATATTGGCATATTATTGGAAAATCTAGATACTCCAAAAATGAATTTACAAAATTTAGTATGCACGTTCTTCAGGATATCAACATTTTCACATCCCCACACTTCATAGCCATACAATAGGATTGGTTCTACACACATGTCAAATAACTTAAGCATAACATTGGTTGGTAGACTTAGTCTCCTGCCTTTTTGTATGAGTGAATACATAGCCTTTGAAGCTTTGTCATGCAGCAACGTTGTAGCTTTACCAAAGGATCCATTTCAATTAAAGCAAATACCCAGATAAATGTAATCCTCCACTTGATCAAGATCCGTATTACCAAATTTAAATGTACGTAAATTACATATACTTGTCTGTGACCTGGCAATTTTTGTTTTACTGATATTAACCTTCAGTTTGTTACATATACACTATTCATTCAGAATCAATCAAGATTCATCTGCATGTCACGCTAATTTTCGGCCATTATGACAGTGTCATCTGCATATAGGAGAACAAATAGATTTAACATCCCATTAATACCACCATTGCTGTCATGATACAGTTTGTCAATAATACATTTTAGTGTATTCCATTTATGTGCTGTGAAATTGAGAAATAATGCAAACAAAAGTGGTGATCAATTTTCTCCTTGTCTCAATCCTACATGTAAATCGAAACATTCTGATTGCACATCATTGTTCATGACACATGATTTGATTGATTTGTACATATTCAGTACAACATTAAGTACTTTTCCCGATACCCCATATGATATTAGTTTTCCCATACCATTGCTCTTTTGATCGAGTCAAATGCCTTATTATAATCAACAAAAGTGCAGAACAATCTTCTACCTTGACATAAAATAATTCAACAATACTTGCCTTGCCTTGCCTATCCCGTAGTCTAAGTGGATCGTTGGGGCCCCACAGATGACCTGGCAACCAGCTCCCTCCACTCCTCTCGTCTCTCCGCTTTCCTCATGGCGGCGCCCAGTGTCAAGCCCGTCCATTCCGGGATGTTGTCTTCCCATTTCTTTTTCTGTCTGCCTCGTCTTCTCCCTCCTTGGACTGTACCTTGCATGATTGTCTTGGCAAGTCCTGATGATCTTGATATGTGCCCGTACCATCTCAGGTTACGTTGTTTGACTGTTATCAGGAGGTCTTCGTGGGGTCCAGTGGCGTCCCGAGTTCTGTTTCGGACCTCTTCGTTGGAGATGTGGTCTCTGTAAGTGATGCCGAGGAGTTTTCTGAGGCATCTCATCTCCATTGCCTGTATCCTTTTCTCGGTGTCTGCTGTTAGTGTCCAAGAGTCACAGGCGTACAGGAATACGGACATGACTAGGGAGCGCATCAGTCTGATCTTTGAGCTGAATGCTATATTTCTGTCATTCCAGATGGTCTTGAGTTTAGCGAGTGTTTCTGTGGCCTGGGCGATCCTGGCGAGAAGTTCCATTTATGTTACACTCAAACTCAGTTACATTTTCTTCAGTATAATGTAATTGTGAAAAGTGTTCAAGAAACTCATCAATAGTTACATTTCCTGCATTTACTTGCTTGGTGTTCTAAATTAATATCTCCCAGAAAGCGTTGGGGTAATTAGATTCCTTTTCTTTTAGATCCGCTACAATGTGTTGTCTGTGCATTGTCTTACATTTGTTTATAATAGTGTTGTACTCCTTTCCCATTAGTTTAAGTAATTTCAAGTTTTCCTCGCCTTTATTGTCCTTATTTCGCCTTATGCTCTATTGAATGTATTTCTGTTATTTTGGCAGTCTGCATTAAACAAGTCTTTATATTGACTTGTTTTTGTAGCGTTTATTTCGGTATACTTCTTTGTTTTGAGCATAATACATTTTAGCACCGTTTAAAAGTGAATCATAAAAAAATTGCAACCAAATCATTAATATATGTTCCTTAGTTGCCACACCGACATTTGTGGATATATCCTTTAATAAAGTGCTGACACTCTCAAACTCAGTGTTGTTACTAATGGAACTTTAAAATTGTGCTTTCTATTATGCTGCCATCTTACTACTGTCCTTTTGACACCTAGATTACAATGTACCAGAGCCTTATATATCTATCTAAGGCTCACTCGGATAGCAAACGCCGGTAAAATCACTACACTGTAGTCGTGCTCGTTATTCTGTCTAGCGTACATCTTTGTTGCACTAGTCACAAGTAACTGCAGTCGTTGTTCTTTGAACTTGATTGACCCGATGGTTCTCTCACCCCTCCCAGAAATATTGTATTACTACCACACCTGGTGTTTTCTCGGACTTCGTGGCGTTAACTATAACGATAGGATAAAGATTCACGGTGAACTATCATGCTGCTTAATTCGTACATACATCTCAACGGGTCGAATTTTAGCAAAACTCAATATAGGTTGCGTGAAGATCTAGACCTGTATAATTGTGTTCAGGGAGCATTTTGGGAGTCATCATTTCGCTCGTGTCAACTATTTATATGTCTATGCAGGACTCGTTCGACTCAACAACGCTTCGAAACAAACTACACGTATGTCACTTGATTCATTTTTTAGTTTTATTACTTAACTAAATGATACATCGAATGACGAAAAAGACACCGTCAACAATCGACCAGTCATTTAGATTAGATAAGAATCATATCTCGTTAAAATAACTGACAGTTGAAGACGGCAGGTAAGCCATGGAAGGAATCTGCAAGCCGGCGAACCTCCAACCCCTTTCGGGGAGGAGGAAGTCTGATTTCCCAAAGCTTCAACAGCGAAAGGAGTTTACTCTCCTCCCGACCATGGTTACCAAAAATAAATTACACCGATCTGCATCCTATAATACCCTAACATTTAACGTCCGATAATTGTGAATAAAGTAACTGTAACGGAAGTTCGGCACCCGCTTCAATAACTTGAACTGAAGCCGACGTCTCTTCCCTTGCGACTGACGTTCAGTATGAAAGCCTCTTCGAGTTCCAATCCGATGGCCGTATCGCGCGCGTCGTATAGTTTGCAGGGCCTATATTCCACGTCTCGATGTCATCGTGGCCGTTTTCTACAACAACATCGAAACGATTTAATAGTAAGGGTGTCAATAACGAACAGCTATAGATGGTGAGGAAGCAAAAGACAAATGAATTAAGAAACCTGATCTGCCGCGAATCCACTTCGAATACATATTACGCCCTTTTCGTTTTCTCGTTGTTGGGCGGAAACCGTAATCACGTAACGACTAATTGTGAGAGTTCGCAGTTGCGCAATGCGCAACTTCCTGACAAAGCAGTGACCTTTTGCGCCTGCGCCAATTCTTATATTTCCTGTGCGTGGACGTTCGCGGGTGCGTTCGAGTATTTCTGTGTGTATTCGTGCTATTTTAAAGCATTAACCTTTTACCCTTGAAGGTGGACTTTTGGGGCACTATCCGCCAGGGAAAATACAGAAAAACAATTAGAGTGTACGTGCTTTTACGAGCGTGAGATGGAGAGAGTGTGTGCACGTATACATTCGAATAAAAATGGGTTATCGGGAGAAAACACTTTTGCTTTCGCCACAGGCGTCTATTACAATGTTCTTCATGTCCTAGAAAATGGCTCAGAACGTGTCCAGAAATGCCCACTGCATATATAACTTGCACTGACAAATGTGTCGTAGAAAATTCGTAAAATGGGAACACCATATTTTCCAAGAAACCACTTTCCTTCCTGTCACCCCTTAATTTCTGTATCATCAATAAAAATTGCATCTGTGTCACTACGCTGAAGAACCGCAGTGTCTTGGACACTAGTTTGACAGCTGAAATACCGCATTGGCTGAACAAAAACGTAACTTCTAGTGACATATCACAACACAAGATATCGCCAGTCCTCACAGACGTTCAAAAAACCTGAATACTGCTGATGCGTTGGCGAACTCTTTCGTCGTGTAATGGGCTAATGGCTCCTTAATATCGCCATAACCCTTCTAGCTCGTGGGCACAGAGCACAGTTGATTTTCCAATTGGAGGCCATATTAACGTTTTGTCGATTATAAAGAAACTGCACCAGAGAAATGTTATGTTATGTTCATCGCATTTCGTGAAAATCACATACCTCTAGCTCTTTTGAAATGCAAACATGTGCGTTGCCCGTCAATATTGACCAAATTTACCTACCATATTTCTGTACCCGTTATGAGGAAGGGGAGACAAAAGACGTTCGAGGGAGCACATCGTGTACGCAGGCGCGGTAGCTAGTGACGATCATATGTGGTCACGATACACGTAGAATATTACAAAGTATAATAATAAAATTATTACCAAACGCAGCCCCAAGTGGCAATCAAACCAAGCGTTTCGTTCTGTAGCCTAATTAAATAATAATAATAATAATAATAATACAGTTTTTATATAGCGCTAATTCCCGCATGGCGGATCGATGCGCTGCACAAGAAAAATACTAAAATTAATGTATATTAATAAATAAAAATGTAAATTATATAAATTAATATAAATCATACTAACTCGCAAATCTTTGTATGTAAATTATATAAATAAATTATATTAAACACTGCTTTTAAGATGTATAGTACTAAAACATGGTATGCAAATTATATATATATTAATATAAAATTAAAACCCTTTCTAAAACTCTGTACGTAAACATACATATAAATCTATAAATTAATCTAAAACATAAACACTAATTAAAATATTATTACACTAAAAAGAAATTATAATGCAATGTCCGTCATTTTAAAACAATTTAAATTAATTGAAATGTCTACTAAAAAGATATGTCTTTAAATACTTTCTAAATATGGGTAATGTCCCGGACGCACGAATGTTCACAGGTAGTTCATTCCACAGTCGAGGTGCTGCTGCGCCAAATGCCGAATCACCAACACACTTCTTTGTCATGCCTTGGTGCAGTGTTGGCGCATAGTTCTGGCGTAGGCGTCCGTCACGCTTTCGTGGTTTAACAAGTTCTGCCAGATAAGACGGCGCCAATCCATTCATGCATTTAAAAGTCATTACCAACATTTTGAAGGCGATTCGGCTCTCAACTGGCAGCCAATGCAGCTCCTTCAACACTGGTGTGATGTGGTCATGTTTATTGGTGCGTGTTATTAGCGTGACACGCTGTAGCCGAGCTGTCTGTGTTAACGGGATGTTATGCAACAGTGAGTTGCAGTAGTCGAGTCGAGATGTGACGAGTGCATTGACTGCACTTTTCGCGGCTTCTGTTGTTAGATAGTGCCGTATTGATGACAGTCTGTATAGATGGTAGTTACATGCGGCGCACACAGCAGTCACATAATCTGTCATCGTCAGATGTTGATCCATGTGCACTCCCAGATTCCTTATGCTGTGTGATGGTGAAACCGTATCATCGCCAATTGTCAAGGAGCAACCTCCGTACACCTTGAGATGATGTTTTGAAGTAAAGATCATCATCTTAGTTTTTTCATCGTTTAATTTCAGCATGTGCACCGCCATCCATCGTCTGACTTCCCCAATACAGTCGGTGAGTCGCCTCGCAGTTTCCACTTGGTCGCCGGGTTTAGCGGGATTGTACGACCCATATAATTGAATGTCGTCGGCATATTTATGATATGTTATGCCATGTCTTTTGAATATCCGCTGCATTGGGGTGGTGTAAAGAGTGAACATGACAGGTCCGAGGACCGAGCCCTGTGGCACTCCACTCTGTAGCGGAATAGTCGCGGATGTTTTTGAGTCTATCTGGACACAGTGGGTGCGGTCTTCCAAGTACGTCCGGAACCATGACAACGCCGTTTCACGCACTCCGTACTCGTCGTGCAATAGTGTCAGCAAATGTTCATGGTCAATCGTGTCAAATGCACTTGATAAGTCCAGCATGACAAACAACATTGCATGATTCTTGTCGAGTTCACTAGCAATGTCATGCTGAACACGCAGTAGAGCAGTTTCTGTACTGTGAAGCATCTGATATGCTGATTGGTATTCTTCATGCAGCCCATTCAAAGTGAGATGATCAAGCACACGACGAACTGCGACTTTCTCCAAGACTTTGCCGACGAATGCTATGTTTGACACTGGTCTGTAGTTCTTTAACAGGTCTTTGTCGAGAGTGTCGGATTTCAGAAGCGGTTTTACTATTGCTGTTCTCAAAGTGACCGGAAAGAGTCCTTGCTTAAAGCTGTTATTCACTATTGCCACCAGATAAGGAACGCGTACACCTACTGTTTTCTTCAACAGATCAGTGGGGCAAGAGTCCAGGCTGCATGTCTTTGGAGAGCACAGTCTGATGATGTTCTTTATTTCTTCTTCACTCGTAGGTAGCAGTCGATCGAGTTCGCTTGACAAACCTTGGCTGTCAGAATCGATACCATAATCAGAACAGTCTTCGTCATTGGTCAGCATTGTGCGTATCTGCATTCTAATACCTCGTGTTTTCTCTGCAAAGTAGTTTGCGAAGTCATTGCACAGTGCTTCAGTGTTACTGGATTCTGGTAGAATTGTTCCAGGTGGCTTTAGCAGAGTGTTAACTACACGAAAACATGTTCGCTGGTTTAGTGAAGATAACACTGACTCGTAGTGAGCACGCTTCGCTCGCTTGATCATGTTGTTGACCGCAGTTCGATGCTCAACAAAAATCTGGCGATGCACCTCGAGTTTCGTTGTTCTCCATCTCTTCTCGTTTGCACGTCTTAAGGCCCTGGCTTCGTGTATGTCGTCATTGTACCACGGTTCTTTGCGTCGGCAAGCTTTCATTCTCACAGTAAGTGCGGCATGCAAGTCAATGGTTGATAAAACCGCATACTCGTACTGACCAACCATGGTATTCACATCTAGAGTAGTGTCTACAGACGCAAGACGCGAAGAAAGGTCAGTTTCGAGGAGATCGAAATCAATTCCTCGAAAATCACGCAGCTGTTTCACGGCACGAGCAGACACTGGGCTAGCAGACGACAGACGGAATATGACACTGTAGTGGTCTGATATGCTGCTCGGGTACGCTGTAGTTGACGACACGAATGAACTAGATGAGCGTGTTATCACCAAATCTAACATGTGTCCCTTCATATGTGTGGGTTCTGTGACATGTTGTTTTAAGTTGTTTTCCGCTAAAATGTCATTCAGTGCCTTTACACCAGGCGCATCATTTAGTTCACAATGAAGATTGAAGTCGCCGACAATGAGGATGTCTTGCCGTGTAACAGCTATTTCGTTTACGAACGTTGCGAATTCGTCAAGGAACGACTGGATGGGAGTGGTCGATGGGCGGTAAATTATGACAATACGCACAGGTCTCGCCGTTTGCGTTGATTTAACGTCTAAATGTTGAAATGTGTCATATCGTTTGGTTTTAGTCTTGCAGAATTTATATGCCGACGTATATAACAATCCGACACCTCCTCCACGCTTCAACGAACGGCACTCACCAATGAAGCTGTAACCTGGCGGGGTTAATTCGTTGAGTACAGCACTCTTGTTCGGTTTGCACCATGTTTCGGTCAGAAACATTAAGTCAGCTTTTTGATCAATCATGTGTTCTTTCACTGTTACTGGTTTATTACAGACAGATCGAGTATTGAGGAGCACACACGTCACAGCACTGGTATGAGATCGATCAGAGCAGCTTCGCGCAGTGGTAGACCCATTACGCGATTCCGTGAAAGTCAGTGTCACCAAGTTAGCATTGTTTACACCAGTTTGTTTAGCAACATAGTTCCTCGTCGTTGTCACAATGGATGGAATTGGTTCTGGTGTACGCAGACGACACTGACCACCAGTGGTCCCTCTGTGTGTTTGTGTTGCGTAAGAAATGTCCAATTGTATAAATATAAAACTGAACGTTTCACATAAAATAACTAAAATCCAAGCAGCCAGACACTTCCAATTTGTAGCATCATAATCCACATACCTTCACTGTCACACACAATGTAAAATTTAAGTAGCGAACCGCGTATAAACGTACGATAATATCAATAATAGGGGGAGACAATTACCCCGTGTGGCAGCTCAGGCGCGCACGAATACAATATAGTTAGTCTGTTTGTTTCCTGTCGGGAGTTTCAATACTGCAACAGTCAAAATCTACCAAATTCTTCAACTACCAGATAGGTAACAACAAATCTGTTCTTTCTGTTTCCGCCCATGCGCATACGACCTCTTCTCGACTAGATTTTTCAATCGACCAGATTTATCGCTACAATGTCGAGCGAGCGGTGAAAATTGGTGTTAATATGACGATGGTTGTTTAAGAAATTGATTAAGAAATTAATTTCCGAATTTAAGCTTGAATCTGAATTGGCGCTATGGGTGCTTTTTTTTTTGGTGGGGAGACCCCAACAGGTTCGAGTGAATAACACAACTTCTAGCGTGAAGGTTGTTTCCACTGGCTCACCCCAAGGATGTGTCTTATCCCCTCTTTTATTCATTTTATACACAAATGACTACAGGAGCATCCGTCCGAATAGGTACTTTATTAAATTCTCAGATGATACAGCTTTACTCAGTCTGTTGTCTAACGATGAAGTTGGCCATGGTCCTGTGTTAAACGACTTTGTTGCATGGTGTGATAGATCGTATTTGTGTCTGAATGCAACAAAAACCAAAAACATGTGCATTGATTTTAGGAAATACCCTCCATCCCAATCTGATACTGTCATCCAGGATAACAAGGTAGAGGTAGTTGACGAGTATAAATACCTCGGCACAACAATTGACAATAAGTTGAAATGGGACCGCCACTGCAGTGTCACGTACAAGAAATGCCAGCAGCGTCTTTACTGCCTTAGAAAACTTCGATCCTTTAATATTGATAACACCATTTTATCCATGTTTTACAAATCTTGTATACAGAGTGTTTTGACATTTTCTTTTATATGTTGGTTTGGGAACGTTAGCCAGAAAGACAAGAATAAATTGCAGCGCGTTGTAAATATTAGTAGCAAAATAACCGGCCTCAAACAAACCTCTGTCACTGCTTTGTACGAAAAGCAGGTTCTCCGTAAAGCAAATAAAATAATTAACGACAGCACACACATCCTATATAACGAGTACGTCCTTCTGCCCTCGTCCAGAAGGTTCAGAACAATAACATCCAAAACAAACAGAAAGCGAGATTCATTCATCCCAATGTCAGTACGACTCCTAAATTCAAAACGATAATCACCTCTGGCGTTATGTGTGTATGTTGTATTTTATGTTTTTATTTTTATTATTTTTTTTTATTTGTAAAAGGAAGACCACAATTACAATTTAACTTTAATTTTAAAATTATATTATAGAATTTATCTTGCATTTTATTATGATTGATGTTCACTTACTGTTTTAATAATGAATTTATTAGCATTTTTTTATTTCTCTACTCTGTATTTTATATTTTTATGACGACGAACGCTGCAAAATGAATTTCCCGGTTCGGGACAATAAAGTGTTATTGTATGGTGAAGGAATATGTACGGCAGTTTCATTCGCCAGGCGGCGCCACTGTAGGCGCATCTTCCAGTGAAAACGTTAATCGTGTGAGATCCGTCCCAAAACAGAGTGAGACAGAGCAACACATACAGAAAACAGGATCAGCAAGCAAGATCAAATTCGAAAGATGTTTCCGTTGTGGCAAGGTACATAGCCAAGTCAAAGGTCTGCAATGGGGAGTCACGTGTGCGTGCTGTGACTGAGGAGTCACCCGACGAACAAGGCGACCACTTCATGGCCTACAGCATGCACACAGTGGATTCACTGAAGAGCAGCGGCATTAGAGTGCCTATGTGCAGTGATGGCGCCACGTTTTATATGCAGCTGGACACCGCAGCAGATTTGTCGTTGCTGCCTCAGAGTCTATACCGAAAACACTCAGCCATGTCCCCCTTCAGCCAACGTATAGAGTACTTACCACTACTATTAATATTTTGATTCCACTCTGGGCAATCATAGAGATTGAAAGGGATACATAAAACGTGCAAAGTATATTTGTTAAAAATAGACAGAAATAATAGATTTAATTTAAGACACTAGCGTAAATATAATTATAATGTAGAAAATATACAATAAATATCTGTAAATTAATTTAGAGAATTTAAGGCATTAAAACATATTTTCTGAGATTATTTACGACATATGAAAACTAGACAGTTGATCTGTTTTTATTATTTATTTAATATTATTATTAATGTTTTAATATTTATTTATTTATATATTTATTTAGCTAATTTATTTTACTATTTTATATTATATCAATATTTGTGTATTACGTTGAATGGTTATATTGATTCGTATATTGTGCAGCACCATGGAATATCATTGTATAAATATGGTGCTATGTAAATTAATAAACATTTACATTTACAATGGTCACTGTCACATGTTCATATTTTAAGCCCCCAGGTGGCGGTACTGTTGTGGTGGTTATCGCGTCTTCTGAATGAAATGTTTTTGTGTTGATGTCGACGATCTATCTACACTGGTCTTAATTATACAAACCGTGACGCACCTAGTGGTTTTATCCGGGTAAACAGTTAGTTTTAACAATAAACAAGCCGAACATTTACTGCGGTTGTATAGTTCCTTAACATTATACCATCACGCCAGTGGTCGATCTATGCGGCATTAATTAAACGTATTAATTAAGCGTTGATTATTGATCTGTAGGCAAACACACAACACAAAGATGGGCAAAACGTATATATTAAAACATATTCATTTACATATTTGCTTGTCAAAAAATTAAGTCTAGGTCTACCGATCAGAGAGCCGTTACTTGCTGCACGTATGGCGAGTGTGACACCAGAGACGACTGATGTCGACCGTGACAATGTTGTGACAGAGACTCGCGACATTGCTGTGTCCACACCCACACCTGCGTTAAGGGAGACCGGGGCTAGTTGTAACAAAAATAACACATTTCAGGATTGCGCGTAGGTTTCTTAACCGATCGAAACTTTTGTCATGCCAAAGATTCCCCACATATCTTCCGAAGATAACTGGTGCATAACTAAATGTCTGGTTTATTACATATGTATGGCATAATGAGTTATATGAGGTGTCCTAAAGTGTTACAAATTACCCCGGTACGGTAGTACCTGTTTTGTTTTAAAATGGCTTAACCATATGGCGTATCGACGGATTCATATCACGTGATAATACACACAGCATGCTCAAATCTATTATTGAACATGCTGTCGTCTTGCAGAATAATTTGCATTAGCAGTTTTGTCGCCAAGCCCTCTGTTACAACTTATCCGTGTTACAACTAGCGCCGGTCTCTCCTACAATGTGCTAGAAATACTGGCAGATCGCGTGTAGAACCAGCATGGCCAGCATGTTATGTCACAGACAGAGTGAACTGAGAGATCAATTGTTGACGGCCAATAGAATAACGGCCTTAGTCACAGAGGGAATATGGAGGTAGTCTATCATTCAATTCCGTAATTGCTAGTTTGTCATGAATAATTAATCTAGTATAATACGTCTCACTGCAGATTGGCAAGGAACATTTTATAACAGTTACATTTCCTTAATTGGATATTATAATGGAGAACTAACGGTATTGACCGTGACCTCATTATGTTTGATTTTATAGGGGAGGGAATGTGATAATGTATCGCAGATCGATTTGATCTTTTGTATATTCCTCACAGGAACTGAGCTAGTTCCGCTGAGTCATCTGCCGACCTGCCATGTTTAATAAAGCTCTCCGCTCGCGACTCTCTGGTAACGTCCAGTGATGTACGAATGGAGCCATGAAAGTGCTGCGTCTGTAATGCCGAATGAGTGTCGCAGTCAATTCATCAAGATGTCGTGATTGAGTGAGTCGAATACACTGGACAGATCGATTATCACAAGTACAACCTTGACCTTCTCATCCAACGTCGCGGCGATGTCGTTCTTCACTCGCAGTAGTGCCGTCTCCGTTGAGTGTCCATGGCGGTATGCTGATTGAAATGGATCGCGTAGGGTGTTCATGTCGAGATGAATGTTCAGTTGTTTTGCAATCACTTTTCAACAAGCTTTGACAAAAATGGCAATTTCGAAATTGGACGGTAGCTGCATAAAGCATCTTCATCAAGCGTAACCTTGTTTTAGGACAGGTCTAACGATCGCCTGCTTGAATGCGTCAGGTAGTTGTACTTTCGAGGGAGCAGTTTATTATAGCTGTGATCATAGCTACAGGTTCAGATGAACATAGTTTCAGGAGCCATATAGGTAGTGGGCTAGTCCGCACGACTTGCACGGTGAGTCTGTGATCAAATTTGAAACGTCTGAATCATTAACTCCTATGAAGCGTATCAACTGAACACCGCAGAAAGTAGTGTCACCACTGAATGCAGCGGCAAGAGCATATGAACGAACACCGCTACGGTGAGGTATGCTCTGTCGAATGTCACTCACTTTCTTCTCGAAGTGGCTGCTGAACCGTTTGGCCAGATCATTTGAAGACACATAAAATTATAACGGCAGTTGTGCGTGGCAACTTACTCCCATTAGGCTTTTCGTGATATTACAAAGCTGCTTTTGGTTACTCCCACAACTCGCGATCTTGTCAGAGTAGTAATTACGTTTCGCGGCGAGTAGCATATGGTTTACAACCACACATTGCGCCCGGTACACGTGCTTGTGTACTACAAGGCCCGTGCGTAGCCATGTCCACACCGCTCGCCGTCTGTTGTGGTTCTCGCGTCGCAGCTCGTCAATATACCAAGGGGCGTGGTGGTCAACAATGCGACGTAATCCGGTATCGTACGCTTCGACCATTGCTCCAACAGGTCCGTCGACGAGAAGATCTGACAGAGATGTCAAGAAGTCCGACACGCTTATCTGGCGCAATCTGCGAAACGTTGTTGTTTCCCGCACCCCAGACGGCTTCCTTGCGTTTTCGTCAAAACTTATTGCTAGATGGTCTCCGGACGAGTTGCCATGTGTATTGCATAAACATGGGTCGTATATATTTGGCAGTGCAGGTACTATGCAAGTATTGTCTCTTACAATGACCACATCCAAAATAAGTCCCTTACTGTGGGTGGCTTCATTCACGAGTTCTTTCATTCGCAGAGAGTCTCAGAAAAACATCGCACGTACAGTTGTGTTGGGATGTCCAAATGAAAGTTCAAATCACCAGTGATAATGATATCATGCATGTCCAGCATTATATCATCTAAAAAGCAGACCACTGGTAAAAGAAAACGATGTTAGAAAAACCGTTTCGTTTCGATGGCGGCGGACGATACACAACGCACAGCCTGAATGTGACATTACGTATGGTAATGCAATAAACGGAGTGTTCAAAATTAGTGTAATTGTCACCCGGACTTGTACAACAACACCGTGGTCGTGGCACTGAATGAACAGTTATCCACAGGGAACTAATGTACTTATCACGTGACCGTCTATGGCGCTGCCAAGCCACGTCTCCACCAGAGCCAAAATGTTGTCCCGCGAAATCACAAGGTCGGAAATTGATTATAGCTTTGTTCTTAATCGAACGAACATTGATGCAATGCACATTCAATTTAGCAACACACGGACGCCAGAATTCAACAGACATTGACAGTTTCACGTGGATACTGTTATTGTTGTTAACGCCGCGTTGGTGGAAAGTAGGTAAAGTCCTCTACAACTCAAGTGATTCACCATTAAGGGTTGGTGTGGTAATGATACTCATCACTTGTGTATTGGTTGTACTGATGGTAGGCCCAGTTTGCTTTCCATAGCTGTCTAATCTATCAGTTTTTTCCCTGCAGATGGTTAAGCACCACCGGGATTCCGATACCGGACTTAAAGTGTTACGTTAAATTGACAACTCCTCCTTCAGACATCGGCATACTAGTGATACTAATGGATCATATAACATTTCTGACTGGAGTTGAATTTTGTAATGTCACAATACCACGCGATCGCCATGCTCATTAGCTTTCATCTTTCCGCGAGAATCGCTATGCTGATGGGCTTATGACCGAATAATACAAATGTAATTTTAATTCGTTTTTGAATATTGTCTCAAATGTTACGTACATAGTTAATCTTTATATATACATGGACTTTTTTTTAGGTAATGCCTTGTTTCTATTCCCTTTTGAAATGGTCCCCAGCACACTGACCTTGGCCCTGGCCGCCAAGATATGTAATCTTAGTGACAGGAAAAGCAAGCAAATTCATTGCGACAACAGAAGAGCCAGACAACGATCGGTTGGAACAATACATTCACGACCTCAGACTGCACTGAATCGGAGAACTCAATGACGAAGATAACATTGCAAAAACGTAACTATTGTCAATGTTTTATCTTACATTCGCGAACAATGACGATGCCGATATAGGTAAATGAGTCGGCGAGACGAATTTCCTCCTAGAGTCATTCCATGCGCACATAACAGACATATGTCATCTTCCACATGACACCCAGTTATGTAATAAGTTAAGATCAGCTTTACTGTTATGTGTTTTCATTGTAGTTGATACAATAAAACTTTGGAATGCGCTGTAATGTTGGGTCGTCGTAATTGCAATCAACCCACCAGTGCACGCACTAATTATAAATGCAGTTTATCTACAAATCTCGCACGCACGTCGTCGTTCAAATGTAACAGGCAAGGGTGATCTTTGAAAGGCGATTTCCTTCGAATTATACACCATTTGATTTAATCACCTGCTGACTGTTTGAACTCTCGCATTACATTTATATAATAATAAATATAATAATAAATAACAGTATTTCTCTACTACGCCATATCTCAAGAAATACAATCATTCAGAGGCGCATTACACTTTACATGAATATACAGATTACCTTAAAATAAAAAATAGAGGCGTAGTTGTAAAATAAATAGATCAGTAAAAATCAGTAAAAATGTTCAATATAAATAAATAATATTATTCTTACTAATTCTAAAATAATAAAACTGATTATTAATAGTTAATTATATTACAATTTATAAATTAATAAATAAACAATAAAATAATTGATAAATAGTAGATATTAAAAATAGTAGATATTAAAAATTAATAATAGTTAAGTATATTACCAAAAAAAAGTTGATAAATAGAACATATTAAAAATGTTCGGATATTATACATTTTTCTTTTAAAGTGAACATTTCGTTGGCGAGGATGAGTGAGATCGGACGTGCCTGGACTGTAACTTCGCAATTAGTCATCTTGATTAGATTTCACGCTACTGTATTATTGTCGTACAACATCCTTGCGCGCCAGGTGTCGATTGCGGATGATTACTCCAGCACCAACTCTTCTCTACCCCTGGCACGCACCTCTTTTAACGTTAGCCAATGAAATCGTCCACGAGGAGTGTTGCCGGCCTCCAGTCATGTGTCGTTATGTCTGGTAATTTCAGCCACACGCTGCTCATGTTATATACGATATCTAGGACGTGAATGGGGCTGGGATACTCACAAGTCTTCTTCAAATTGGAGCGAGTAGTTGCATTGCTTTCACCGTTGATGTGTGTGTGTGTGTGTGTGTGTGTGTGTGTGTGTGTGTGTGTGTGCGTGTGCGTGTGCGTGTGCGAGTGCGTGTGCGTGCGTGCGTGCGTGCGTGTGCGTGTGCGTGTGCGTGTGCGTGTGCGTGTGCGTGTGCGTGTGCGTGTGCGTGTGCGTGTGCGTGTGCGTGTGCGTGTGCGTGTGCGTGTGCGTGTGCGTGTGCGTGTGCGTGTGCGTGTGCGTGTGCGTGTGCGTGTGCGTGTGCGTGTGCGTGTGCGTGTGCGTGTGCGTGTGCGTGTGCGTGTGCGTGTGCGTGTGCGTGTGCGTGTGCGTGTGCGTGTGCGTGTGCGTGTGCGTGTGCGTGTGCGTGTGCGTGTGCGTGTGCGTGTGTGAAGCGACTGGTGAAGTTAATTGCTATGATTGTATAGTTCGACTCGGCTTAATGCCCAGAGTTGACGGAGACGATCGACAATCAACCAATCAATTAATTTATTTCAAAACACACAACATTGAACAACAAACGTCACAAATCAAGTAATTAATAAATCACATCGTACGAACGATATACAGTGAAGAAATACGTCTTGAAAAGTAGTAGACTTCAAGTTAAACACCTATAAGTGTCTAGCCCGGTGAGCACTTAAAAATAATAAATGCCAATGCTTAGTATTAATTACAATTGTGCAGTTACACTATAAATAAACACGTGTATACAACAAAGATTCACTTGCCATGATATCGATGTATGTTTACATGATATATTTATTTACGAGTATATTAATGTAATGACGTTTAAATATATATATATATATATATATATATATATATATATATATATATATATATATATATATATATATATATATATATATATATATATTGACGTTATGATAACAAGCGATGCATTGAGCGAGTTCCACAATTTCCCGCCGAGTACAGGCAAGGGTATGGTGGCGTTAGCAACGACCCCTTTTGCGAGGATGACAACAAGCATCTCCCCAGGTCCAGTTGCCATGCAATCGTCCGGGTGATATATAATCGACCTGGATGATACGACACGATGTCGCTTAACAAATGAAGAGTTATATTTAATACCAATTTCCACCAAATGCACATTGCACCTTG
>OZ024855.1:58758867-58798867 GCA_964017155.1 Oasisia sp. SBJ-2009 | reverse complement strand
TTAGATTGCTAATTGGGCGGTAGTTACTGAGTATGTCCTTGTTGAGTGATTGCTTCTTGAGCAATGGCCGGACAATTGCGTGCTTAAGCAGTGCAGGCATGACTGCGTTCTCGAGTGAAGCGTTAGTAACATATGTGATGATAAGCACCATACTTTCCACGTTGTCACTTAGTTGTTTAGTAGGTATTGGATCGAGTATGCATGCTTTACCCGTAATGCCAAGAATATTATACATTTCGGCGGTGGTAGTTGACTCGAACAGTTCGATTGATGCCGTAAAACAACGGGTTTCGCCAGGTTCCGCGTCAACGTGCGGTGCAAACTAACCCGTAATGTGTCAATCTTTTCTTGGAGGAAACGTGAGAATGTATAACAACAACCCACCATTGAGCAAAATTCGTGAATTTGCAACCGTTGAACGTCAAATTATCTAAGAATGCTAAACATGCCCTTGTTATTAGCGTTCTGTAATTGTCCGCGATAGTGTTGTGTTTTTGTCCTAGCAATCATTGTTGTGCAGTCGTCGCGAGCTTGACCACTTACATTCACTATTGCTTAGTCACCATGCGATTGTTATAGTTATGTATATACCATAATAATCATTCATATAATCACGATTGCCGTCAGTTACACAGCCTGAGCACGACTTTGAAATAATACATGTTGGCACATGCGATAAAAAGACTTTGCGTGCTTACACAAGCCTTTTTGGCATAACCGCAGGGACATATTGAGATAGCAATTGGACGACATCGATAACAAGACATGTTGCAAGATGCACCCTGCAGGAGTGGAATGATTCTCTCCACCACCCTCGATACAGGTCACACAGTTCACATGTGTTTTACTTTTGTTCGCGTTTTTTGCCCCATAAACGAACTACGGTTCTGAATGTGCTCGTTAATGCGCCGGCATACCTGGTGAGCGATCAGTGATACCTCTATGAACATTGGCCGTGCATAGTTGTCCTTCACCCACACATGCGCAAACATGCACTCATATATATTATATCATATATATTATATTATATATATATATATATATATATATATATATATATATATAATATATATATATATATATATATATATATATATATATATATATATATATACATATATACAGAGAAACAGTAAAACAATCGTACACACAAACGTATATATATCTATATATATATATATATATATATATATCTATATATATATATATATATATATATATATATATATATATATATATATCTATATATATATATATATATATATATATATATATATATCTATATATATATATATATATATATATATATATCTATCTATATATATCTATATATATATATATATATATATATATATATATATATATATATATATATAAATCAAGTTGGTGAATAGAGGCACAGCGACCGTCTGGGTGACAGAGGAAGATTGCCAGGTTAGGCCGGCGAGTTTTGCTTATCATTGTCTGAGCTGTATAAAATGTGTTGTAGGATGTAGAAAAGTAAAAAAGAAAGGTAAACTCTTGCATAGCGCTGTCCTCAGGGCTGTTCCTACGCGAAGATTATTCGTACGTAAATTTCCACCACCGTTCTTAACCAGTTGCTCATTCATTCAGCTTAATGGACTGGGACAAGAGAGTGAACTCACTTGTCCAATATTCGGCATGACAGCACAGTATGCAGAGTAACATTGTGTCAATGTCGCACACATGGGATCTCGGTTAGCTAAACTACATAACTTGGACAACGTACATGTTTATATATATATATATATATATATATATATATATATATATATATATATATATTTATTTATTTTTATTTTTTATAGGACATTTTCACATAGAACGTATTATTAAACCGAGCCAACGCGCGTGTACATTAATGTATTTACTGTGTTGCTTGAATATATATTGTATTAATTAAAAACTGTGTTTGTCTAAAATGAAACAGTTGTTTGGTCTGCCCAAGGTAAAAAATTGTATGCACGTTCAACATTCCAAAGGACAAACTTTCTGGTACGTAAGTAACCTCCCAAGACGACATATCTTTACAAGTTATCTGAGGCAAGTCAAGCACTACACTACATACAAATTTAATACCTGCACGATTACGTTGGATAACAATTCCTTTTGGAGTGGTGACAAAAAACGCCTATGTGTGTTGTCTAACTATAATGGTAACATGGATAATTATACCAAGACATGTCACAATTACAAAGTTCGGGATACAGTCACAACTTACGTAACCTGCACTAGGACGATAACACCCGATCGCTTCGAAATAGATAAAAAAAATTGTATTTAAGTAAATTACATAGTATTGGCTATATCGAGTGTTGGATTCGTTCGCATCTGTGTGGTTAAGTAAATTACATAGTATAGGCTACATCGAGTGTTAGATTTTCGAAAGGCAGGTGTCACGAAAACAGGAGACATAAATACAGTTAATAGTCGTTCGTTCGTTCGTTCGTTCGTTCGTTCGTTCGTTCGTTCGTTCGTTCGTTCGTTCGTTCGTTCGTTCGTTCGTTCGTTCGTTCGTTCGTTCGTTCGTTCGTTCGTTCGTTCGTTCGTTCGTTCGTTCGTTCGTTCGTTCGTTCGTTCGTTCGTTCGTTCGTTCGTTCGTTCGTTCGTTCGTTCGTTCGTTCGTTCGTTCGTTCGTTCGTTCGTTCGTTCGTTCGTTCGTTCGTTCGTTCGTTCGTTCGTTCGTTCGTTCGTTCGTTCGTTCGTTCGTTCGTACGTTCGTTCGTTCGTTCGTTCGTTCGTTCGTACGTTCGTTCGTTCGTTCGTTCGTTCGTTCGTTCGGACGGTCGGTCGGTCGGTCGGTCGGTCGGTCGGTCGGTCGGTCGGTCGGTCGGTCGGTCGGTCGGTCGGTCGGTCGGTCGGTCGGTCGGTCGGTCGGTCGGTCGGTCGGTCGGTCGGTCGGTCGGTCGGTCGGTCGGTCGGTCGGTCGGTCGGTCGGTCGGTCGGTCGGTCGGTCGGTCGGTCGGTCGGTCGGTCGGTCGGTCGGTCGGTCGGTCGGTCGGTCGGTCGGTCGGTCGGTCGGTCGGTCGGTCGGTCGGTCGGTCGGTCGGTCGGTCGGTCGGTCGGTCTGCTTAAACCACGACTAGACGAACACACGAGATTCGTAGACAACGTGAACAATGAGAAATACTGAAGGACGGGACAACGAGTAATGTATAACTTCAATAAATCCGCCATAACAGACCATGCAACGATTGAAAATCACACCATAGACTGGCAAGGAGCGAAAAGCATTGATAAAGAGCCAATCTGAAAAACCCGATAAAAAAACTATCTGCATCAGAGAAACAAAGACACACGTGAACAGAGACGAAGGCAACAACGAGCTACCTCACGTGAACGCTCACGTCATTCGTCATTAGTACTGAGGAAATCAGATGAAAACCTATACAGGTAAAAAGAAAGATCCTGATTTTGGATATGAAATATGAAAACGTTTGATTTGGAAAAGAACTATCCTGATAAATGTAAAATCACTTGTATTGCAAACATTTTAAATGTATAACGATTAGTTTGAATAATTACGAGTGTCCCGTTTTACTTATTCTCCACTGGTGTTTATTACTTAGTTTAATTTAGTTTATTATGTAACTATGTAACACGCATGTAATACATTGTAAATACAAAACATTATAACACGCCACAAATGCATGTGTGTATTTTCAGCGTCACTACGATAAAACAAACTTCGTGTCTGTATCGCACCTTGGGCACTTTAGTTAGTGTTGCTAGCACATAAAAGGACAGAAAATAAGTAGTTACATGACACGATACTCAATCTTTAGTTGCGAATCTTTTTATGTGCATATCACAATGACGCTTGACGGGTAAAGGCGTCAAACATGGAACATACTTGTTACGCCAGAGAAGGTATTATCGAGTTTCAGGTAATGATAGTCATTACCTGCCTGGGTGTCTACTGCACTTTGGCGTTCAACGTCTTTTGTAAATGTGTTATCTAAGGTGCATTCATGAAATCAGTAAGTACTTAGCACAGCTTCGCAATTGCGCGGCTATTTTGTGTGCACGACTACGTGATTGACATCAACTGGTGGTGATTAGGGTTGTCATTCGGGGCTTGCCTGGTAGACTTGTTTCAACCTGCGGCAGTGGCGTAGCCAGAATTTTGAACTGGAAGGGGCCACCCAAATTAGTATGTTTGTGTGTGTGTGTGTGTGTGTGTGTGTGTGTGTGTGTGTGTGTGTGTGTGTGTGTGTGTGTGTACGTACGTTATACACACACACATATATATATATACATATATATATATATATATATATATATATATATGTATATATATATATATATATATATATATATATATATGTATATGTATATGTATATGTATATGTATATGTATATGTATATATATATATATATATATATATATATATATATATATATATATATATATATATATATATATATATATATATATATATATATATATATATATTGACTCGTTCCACCCGGACTGGTGGAAATGTCTTACTTGGAAAGTAGAACAAACAGTCAACACTAAAATGTGATAAAATATCTCATTTAGGTAACCAGTTTCAAGTTTGTGTTTTGCACCTCGTACTAATGATCAGGCCAGATTTGTGACCAATGTTTTTTTTTACGAATTCGGCAGTACTTAATACTGAAGGGCATAGAGCATTGGCGGCCATGTTACCATTTTATTAAATTACATGAAAACTATATCTGACAAACTTGAACATTTCTAGAGTAACTGCAATCTAATCACTGACATGCTGATCAAATTTAATTGAAGTCACATAGATCTGGCTCATTTTAAATTGCAAGCAATAGCGTACCCGTCAATATTTACAAAATTAAGCACGTTTTTCTGCATCCGCAGGGTCAAGTAAAACCTACAAATCAGTGAAATCCCTATGCTAATTACACTTTACCTAACATGCGTCATGACACTGCAGATACATCAAATAACCCCATTTAATGGTACTGCATTCGTGAGGGTCACACCAGGAATTCTGTGTTCTGACCCCTGAAACGTCATAAAGGAGACGGCCCATTTTCGACGTTGTTTCCATACAGCGCCGGTCACTAATTAAGTAACTTCCGGGGCAGAATGTGCCACCTGGAACCATAAACCTGTATATTTGACCACTAAATGAGTAATGTGTTGAACGCATGCATGGGTTGTTCGGCAATGCGGGCGACGGGGTCAACAAGTTATGCGCAGATAACATCACTACTGTGATTTCCCATGGATTTTGGTGCGGTCTTCCCTTGTGCGTACTTCGTTCAAGAATTAGTCTTCAAATAACTACTCTGGGTCTAAACAACCCCATATGAACAACCCTCAATGAGGCGGGAAACTTGGTGGATGCAGATGTTTGAATTTGGTGGTGTATAAAAGTTGAAAAACAAGCGGAAGTATTGATTGATAAGTATTATTTTTGTGCTAAGGTTATTCATAAGGGTGTACTAGACATATATTGAGTGGCAGTTTTGGTTAAATTTAGTTAGTAAACAGTATTTTTGAACAAATTAGTATACGTGGGTGATAATAGGGTAATCTAGCCTTCGACAAATTGTAAACAAGACTGAGCAAAATCTGTTTATTTGATATCGTATATAAGAGACAAAGCAATAAGCGTAGCAACTATATGTGTAAGGTAACACTCTGAATAGGTATCATTGTTATTAAAAATAAACAAGCTTTTTAGTAGGAATCCTTAGTTTGTGCAGACTATTATTTATAGTGGGTGAAATAGGGTAATCTAGCTTTCAACAAGATTGTAAACAAAATTTAGCAAATCTGATAAATTGACATGATATATAACAGATAAAGTGGTAAGCAAAACAGCTGCATACATAGGATAATTCTTTGATTCGGCGCCATTGTTATTAAAAATAAGCAGGTGTTTTAGCAGGAAGCCCTAGTCTGTTTATATAGGTAGTGTCCAAAGTATCCGCTAGGGAACGGTACCAGTACAGAATAAACTTATTGTTGATGATAGCATAGGTAGTAAGTTGTTTATAACACGTAGTGTGCTGCAGTTGCTGTACACAATAAACAAACAGTCTTTCTAAAGACTAAGTTGGTATAAACTAAGTTGATTTGATCAATCGTATTATGGCACCTTCCAAGCGGCAAGTTAAGGCAAGGAGGCACTTGCTGTGTGATCACTGCCACAGCTTGGTGGATTTTGCCTTATCGGGGTGCGGAAAGTCTTGGTCAGAGACAACGGAGGAAGGGTTTACTTTCCAATGTTTAGGGTGTTGGAAAGTGGACTGTCTGAGGGCAGAGCTAGCTAAGCTAACGGATCTTGTGAAGGGGATGGAGAGAGGAGGGAGGATGATAGCAAGGAAAACAAATGGAGAAAGAACAACAGAAAACATGCCATGCATGAAGGAGACAGTGGAGAAAGTGACAGTAGAGAAGGAGGGGGGGACAAGGGGACAGGAGATGATAGAAGTAGATACGACAGGAGGAAAGACGAAGGGAAGAAAGGAACTGAGAGTAGATATGACCAAACGGAAGTCAATAACAAGGAAGATGTCAGGAAGAAAAGAGACAGGAAAGAAAGGACCAACAGAGAAAGCGGCAGGGGGGAAAGTCAGCAACCAGGGAGATGCAAAACGGAGGAGCTACTCTGAAGCAGTGATCGAGGGTGCATTGAGAACAGAAAGGGTTTTTATGGGCGACTCAATTTTGCGAAAAACGGACAAGACGTTAAACAAAGGAGAAGATGTTGTTGTTTGTCTTCCGGGCGCTCGGATTGAGCATGTGACAGATAGGGTAGAGAACGTGTTGGGGCATGGCCAGGGAGGATCTATATTAGTACATGTAGGGACGAACAATGCAGACAGGGAGGGGACAACTAGAATAGTGCAAAGATACAGACAGTTGGTAGGGAAACTGAAGAAGACAAGAGTTGAACAGATCATTCTCTCAGGAATCTTGCCAGTAATCGGAGGAAGGGGAGCAACCTATAGAAACTGTAAGAGGATGGCAATCAATGCTCTGGTGGAGCAGATGTGTGAAGGAGTTGGATTTGTAGATTTGTGGGGATACTTTGTTGGGAAGGAAGATATGTACGTGAGAGATGGCCTCCATCTAAGCGGAAAGGGCGCAGCAGTGTTCTCCGAGAACCTGCTTCAATCTATGGACAGAGGAACAGGTTGCAATTTTTTAAACTAGTTTCGCAGGGGGGATACACAGAGAAGCCAAATACAAGAGGCATAGCTAAAGACAGCAAAAAGAAATCAGCAAAAAACAGCCTGGAAAGCCCTACGAAATTTGGTTATAAATGTGTTTGTTTAAATGCAAGGAGCATAGTAAACAAAAGAAATGAACTAAACATTATGGTAGAAGATATTGACCCTCACATAATAGGTATAACTGAATCTTGGGCCACCCCCGATATATCAGATGCCGAATTAGGAATGACAGGATATGTAATGTTTAGGAAAGATAGATTAGGAAGAAGGGGAGGCGGAGTTATTTTATATATTAAAGAATCCATCCAGGCTTACGAAATAAAATTAGAAAAAGAAGCAGAATGTGAAGCTGTCTGGTGTAACATAGTTACAGGAAACTCAACATTAACTGTTGGGTTAGTTTATCGTAGTCCAAACATAAGCATAGAAGAGAATGAAAAAATGCACAACGCTATAAAAGAAGTGAGTAAACGGGACTGTATTATTATGGGGGATTTTAACCATGGGCATATAAAGTGGACATCTCTACAGAGTCCTGCGAGAGAGGATCAAGAGTTTTTAAATTTAGTACAAGATAGTTTCCTTTTTCAACATGTGTTAGAACCAACCAGGGACAAGAACGTGTTGGACATAGTTTTGAGCTCACAGAAGGAATTTGTTGATAATGTCAATATATGTGAGCCACTGGGATGTAGTGATCATAACCAGATACATTTTATCATCAAAGTAAAAGGAGAACGGAACAGAAAAATACGGTACAGAAAAATTTTTCACAAAGGAAGATATAAGGACATGAGGGAATATTTAGCGAAGATAGACTGGAATAACACACTGAAGAATAAGACAGCAACAGAATGCTGGAATATCTTAAAGAGGGAAATTGACTGCGTCGTTGACAAATTTGTCCCCTTGAAAAAACAGGGGAAAAGGTCAAAGAAGAAACACTTATCGAAGGAAGCCATTAGAAAAATCAAGTACAAGCAAATGATGTGGAAGACATATAGACATACTGGAAGTGACGAAGACTATGCCATTTATAAAGAAGCACTTAATCAAGCTACAGCTGAAATTAGAAATTCGAAGAGAAGCTATGAACAAAAAATAGCTTTCAACATAAAACATGACAGCAAGAGTTTTTATGCGTATGTTCGAAGTAAACAGAAAGTTCAAGATAAGGTCGGGCCACTAGAAGGTAGTGATGGAAACATAATAACGGAGGGATTCTTAATGGCAGAAAACCTAAATGAATACTTTAGTTCGGTGTTTACCAGGGAAGATATTAGTACATTACCAGTACTAGAGACTAAGTTCGAAGGGAGAGAGTGTGACTATTTAGGACAACTAACTGTAACCCCAAAAATGGTAGCTATGAAAATAAGAGATATGAAGGATAATAAATCACCAGGAGTGGATGGGATTCCTCCCAAATTACTACTGGAAATTGTAGAACAAATTAGCATACCACTTGCAACAGTGTTCAATTTGGCATTAGAGGAAGGAGTGGTTCCGGTAGAATGGAAAGAAGCAAACATCATACCATTATTTAAAAAAGGATCAAGAAGCAAGTCAGAGAACTATAGACCAGTGAGTTTAACATCGGTGATTTGTAAACTATTAGAAAGACTAATTAAATATCACTTGGTTGATTTTCTTGTTAAAAATAAATTGATAAACACATCTCAACATGGGTTTTTAAAAGCGAGGTCATGCTTAACAAATATGTTATGTTTTTTGGAAGATGTCACAAAGTGGGTAGATGAGGGTTCACCAGTAGATATAATCTACTTAGATTTAAAAAAAGCCTTTGACAAAGTGCCACACCAAAGATTACTACTTAAACTAAAGGCCCATGGCATAGGAAATAGTATGATTAACTGGATAGAAAAATGGCTTATTGATAGAAGACAAAGAGTAGTAGTTGATGGGGAGGTTTCAAATTGGAAATCTGTTTTGAGTGGAGTACCGCAAGGATCAGTATTGGGACCTATTTTATTCTTAATATATATCAATGATTTGGATGATGACATAACAAGCAAGGTGTTGAAGTTTGCGGACGACACAAAAGTGTTTAGGAAAATAAAAAGTGATGCAGATAGACAGCATTTACAAGATGATCTAAATAAGTTGATAGAATGGTCTGAGAAATGGCAAATGCTGTTTAACTTTGGAAAGTGTAAATGCCTCCACACAGGACATGGGAATGAAAATGCACAATATACAATGGGTGGTACTGTACTAAATACTACTGTAAAGGAAAAGGACTTAGGTTTAACCATTAGTGCTGACATGAAGGTATCAGAGCAGTGTGGAATTGCAGCAGCGAAGGCAAACCAAATTCTTGGATTAATTAGGCGAAATATAGTATACAAAGAAAAAGAACTAATAATACCGCTTTATAAAACAATAGTTAGGCCTCATTTAGAATATTGTATACAAGCATGGAGGCCATATCGCAAGAAGGATATTGATATGCTAGAAAGAGTACAAAGGAGAGCAACAAAAATGATACCAAAACTCAGGAATATTAGTTATGAAATGCGTCTAAAAGAATGTGGTCTAACAACACTAGAAACCAGAAGATTGAGAGGAGATCAGATTGAGGTTTTTAAAATATTGAATGGGTATGAAAATATTGACAGAAATATTTTTTTCACGGTCAAGGAAGAGAGAAGGACTAGAGGACATGGAGTTGCATTAGCAAAGAAGCAGTGTAGACTAGATATTAGAAAATTTTCATTTTCCCAAAGAATAGTAAACGAATGGAACAAATTATCAGCTGATTGTGTAGGTGCTAGAAGTGTTAATATGTTTAAAAATAAAATTGACATATACCTAAGACGGGCAGGGTATACTTAGATAGATAGGTTGGACTCTCGATAAGCCAAACGGCTTCCTTGTCCACCTGCCATCTAGAGTTGATTCTCTAGGTGGCAATCTTGTTAAATCTTGTTAAATAATCAGCAGCGCCAATGTTATCACATTCCGCCTGAATAATCAAACCCCTAGCAGCAGATGTTGTCAATACCACATCCTTTGTCAAAGCCGAGACATTCTTCACGCATGACGCATAGAGTTGAATAGGCAGTAGTCACTTGAACGCAGACCCAAACACAGAGTCGGGATTGAGGATATTCAGTTACACAAGTTTCAATCATTTGCGCCAGACTCAACGTGACCATTAATAATATGACAACTTTTACTCGTTAATCCTCGCCGTAAGCATCTACCCTTAGAGTGTAAGGCACATCCGGATAGAAACACAGAGCGCGAGCGCGAGCGCGAGCACGAGCACGAGCACGAGCACGAGCACGAGCACGAGCACGAGCACGAGCACGAGCACGAGCACGAGCACGAGCACGAGCACGCAAACACGCAAACACACACACAAACACACACACACACGCAAACACACACACACGCAAACACACACACACACACACACACACACACACACACACACACACACACACACATCATATTTGGCGAAGAGAGCAGAAACAGATAAACAACAAGGACACAAAAGAAGGAGGGAGGGGAGGATGGGAGGGAGGGAGGGTGGGAGGGAGGGACATGAGACGGAAAGAGACGGCGCTGGAGTATTGTTGAAAGAACGAATTAACAAAGTGATGACAAGAACAAGAACAAGGACAAGGACAAGGACAAGGACAAGGACAAGGACAAGGACAAGGACAAGGACAAGGACAAGGACAAGGACAAGGACAAGGACAAGGACAAGGACAAGGACAAGGACAAGGACAAGGACAAGGACAAGGACAAGGACAAGGACAAGGACAAGGACAAGGACAAGGACAAGGACAAGGACAAGAACAAGATGTTTATTTTGACCCCAAAACAATTACATTAAATAATAGCAAATAATATGCACATGAACAAATGTCACCATAAGTAATTAAGAATACATATGAAATTGGGGTTAGTGACTCCTGCTAAGACTAAAAACTCGCTATCATAGGAGCCACTCGGGATTATTACATGTTATATTATTTGTATTCATTCAATACGATGTTTGTCTCTATACGTGTTAATCTATCCACAACACATGTGCACAAATAGAAATAATGAAATGACAATACTTACAATACATAAGAACATATAACATTAGTTTGTATCTATCCATCTATAATATTATGTATATTTGAATTCTAATAATTTTGAAGATTTATCTGACATACGTAACAATCATATATTGTACATGCGTTGTGATATCTTTGCAAATTACTTTTTTAAAGTAATACGCAAACCCATGTAGACTATGGGTAATAATCTTTACCAAAACTAATTCTGGAGTATCGTTTATAGTATGGGGCAAATTGTGTTTAAGGCATTTTTGGGCAAATTCATGTCTTGTCATAGATGTGTGTATATTTGTTGCTTTGCGAGTATCATGACTGTGTATATTGTAATTGGGTATAATATTCCAATTTAATAAATAAACAGGCAAAATACCATGCCTATATTTATAGAAAAACTTTAGTTCTTGCACTTTTAATAGATCATCTATCCGAGTATTTTAAAAGTGGTTCTGTATGTGAATTGTACTTGCTCCTTGCTCAATGTTATTATTCGAACTGCCTTTTTGGATTCTCAATATTCAGCTACCTTTGTATCCCCAAACTGTAATACAATAATTAATATGTGATAGGATTAGAGAACTGTATAACAGTTTTTTAATGACTAGTGGTAGTACGTACTTTAATTTGTTTAAAACGCCCGTAATCCTGGAACATTTATTTGCTATTTTATGATTTATGATTAACTAGTATTTGATCTGACCCTCACCCCTGAACAAAGAGAAGAACACGCTATTACAAGAATACTTTGTCTAAACATTTGTTAATGACCAGTGGCTACATTGTTATTATGTCTAGATAAGCTGCGCATATACAAAGTGGGGCACTGCTACGT
Source organism: Oasisia sp. SBJ-2009 (assembly GCA_964017155.1). Classification (NCBI taxonomy): domain Eukaryota; kingdom Metazoa; phylum Annelida; class Polychaeta; order Sabellida; family Siboglinidae; genus Oasisia; species Oasisia sp. SBJ-2009. Next base: position 58,786,729 of record OZ024855.1, on the reverse strand, counting down.
AGTTGTACATCGGCATGTTACGGCTACCGAAATAGGAATTTTTAAATTTCATTTTATGTTTGCCTGTGTACCATTTTAAAGCACCATAACATGTTGTTTCAATGGCGAAATATCTGACTGACTACCAGTACATTGTCACAGATATTGAACGCTGTTCGTCGATGCCTTGATATCGCCCACGTGTTATCTGGCACAGACAAGACCTTTACAACCCCGATAAAAAATACATCCTACTTCGCCAACGAAAAGCGATAAAACCACCGACTTCATAAAAGTAAGTCGTTGGGGGAAGGGTTAGTTTGTGGAGATAACCTACACGTCACCAACCCGTTCTCCCCTCTCGCACTGATACACTGATATCCGATATCCAGTGCATTCTCTATTGTTATATTCTTGGTTGGTCTCGATTATACAATATTTTTTTCAATCTCTTGCTGCACCGTACGGCGTCGAACTGGCGTAACCAATCCTATGACATTTTTATGACTAAACAAATAGCCCTGATAGTTTCTGATTTTAATCGGCCTGGCAGGTGTACTTTGCCAGCAACCGTTTGTTATGACCAAGCAAAGGGCTCACGGCAAGAGAACATTACATGTCGAGGAACACAGTTTGCGTTGGATGGAATATTTATTGGTGAAATGCACTGTAATACCTCGTTTTATATATATATATATATATATATATATATATATATATATATATATGTATATATATGTATATATATATATATATATATATGTATATATATATATATATATATGTATATATATGTATATATATATGTATATATATATATATATATATATAGATATATATATATATATACATATATATATACATATATATATATATATATATATATATATATATATATGTATACATATATATATATATATATATATATATATATATATATATATATATACATATATATATAGCGTTTATAGTTGTATATAAATTATAATATACATACAATTTATATATGATTTATATATTATATTACATTACATTACATTACATATGTTTATTTTACATTATATTGTGTCGTGTCGTGTCGTGTCGTGTCGTGTCGTGTCGTGTCGTGTCGTGTCGTGTCGTGTCGTGTCGTGTCGTGTCGTGTCGTGTCGTGTCGTGTCGTGTCGTGTCGTGTCGTGTCGTGTCGTGTCGTGTCGTGTCGTGTCGTGTCGTGTCGTGTCGTGTCGTGTCGTGTCGTGTCGTGTCGTGTCGTGTCGTGTCGTGTCGTGTCGTGTCGTGTCGTGTCGTGTCGTGTCGTGTCGTGTCGTGTCGTGTCGTGTCGTGTCGTGTCGTGTCGTGTCGTGTCGTGTCGTGTCGTGTCGTGTCGTGTCGTGTCGTGTCGTGTCGTGTCGTGTCGTGTCGTGTCGTGTCGTGTCGTGTCGTGTCGTGTCGTGTCGTGTCGTGTCGTGTCGTGTCGTGTCGTGTCGTGTCGTGTCGTGTCGTGTCGTGTCGTGTCGTGTCGTGTCGTGTCGTGTCGTGTCGTGTCGTGTCGTGTCGTGTCGTGTCGTGTCGTGTCGTGTCGTGTCGTGTCGTGTCGTGTCGTGTCGTGTCGTGTCGTGTCGTGTCGTGTCGTGTCGTGTCGTGTCGTGTCGTGTCGTGTCGTGTCGTGTCGTGTCGTGTCGTGTCGTGTCGTGTCGTGTCGTGTCGTGTCGTGTCGTGTCGTGTCGTGTCGTGTCGTGTCGTGTCGTGTCGTGTCGTGTCGTGTCGTGTCGTGTCGTGTCGTGTCGTGTCGTGTCGTGTCGTGTCGTGTCGTGTCGTGTCGTGTCGTGTCGTGTCGTGTCGTGTCGTGTCGTGTCGTGTCGTGTCGTGTCGTGTTATTATATTATATTATATTATATTATATTATATTATATTATATTATATTATATTATATTATATCATATCATATCATATCATATCATATCATATCATATCATATCATATCATATCATATCATATCATATCATATCATATCATATCATATCATATCATATCATATCATATCATATCATATCATATCATATCATATCATATCATATCATATCATATCATATGATATGATATGATATGATATGATATGATATGATATGATATGATATGATATGATATGATATGATATGATATGATATGATATGATATTATATTATATTATATTATATTATATTATATTATATTATATTATATTATATTATATTATATTATATTATATTATATTATATTATATTATATTATATTATATTATATATGTATATACATATGGCTTTCCTAAAAAAAAGGTATGCTTCATATGTAAATTAGATGTAAATCGTATGTAAATTATATATAAATTATATATATATATGTATATTATACATAAAGTATCAATACTTTTTATATAAATTATATAAAAATTGCTATCGCATTACATCTTCAAGAAAACAGATACTACCAATAATTAGTGTCACTGTCCATATGCGTTTGTGTTTTTATCCACTAATAAGTAATAATACATTACTTCAATAACATAGATGTTTTCTGTAGATTTATGCGAGAGTAAAACATAATTAGCTAACTAACTGGGGTGTGATTTCGTCATCAATAATACATTGGTTCAATAACACAAACGTGGTTTTCTCGTTGCGCAGAAACCTTAAAATTCCGCCCTATAAAGGCAGCGTACGGTGTGTGGTGACTTGCCATATCCAGTTTTACAGCAACACCCGTTTGGAGACGCCCAACACGTCAGTGTTTGGGGACATTTGCAGCAGGTCACCTCTGAATAAACGGGTTATGTGCAGGATAAATAAAGTCCACTAGTAACTTCCACTAGTAATTTCATCCTGATAAATGTTGTAACATGCGAATTGGACGTTCCTCCATAAGAAATGATGGATATACAATGGGTAAGGATCAGAAAACAATTAATAAAGCCGAAACAGTAAAGGATATTGGAGTAACGTTTGACTCATCACTTAACTTTGAGGCACATATGTCCGAAAAAAATTAATAAAGCCAATTCTATGATGGGTATAATTCGACGCACTTTTGAATATCTAGATGACAAGTGTTTTTCTACTGTTTTTAAGTCTCTTGTCCGACCACATATCGAGTATGCAAACGAGGTATGGAGTCCATATTTAATGAAACACATAACAGCACTGGAAAATGTTCAGCGTCGAGCAACTAAATTAATTCCTGGATATAAAGAACTTGATTATAAAGAACGCCTAATAAGATTAAACCTACCAAGTCTTTCATACCGTCGATAGATAGAAATTTACAAAATATTAACTGGGAAATATGACTCTACAGTTACATCAAATTTTGTTACATTAAGGGATAATGAATCAATAACGAGAGGGCACAACCTAAAAATATTTAAAGAAAGATGCCGATTAAACATCCGAAAAAATTCATTTGTATACCGATCTACTGATGTATGGAATAGTCTGCCACAGTCTGTGGTAGATGCTCCATCAGTACTATCATTTGAAGGTAAACTTGATAAACTATGGAAAAATCACCCTATAAAAAATAATTTTACTGCACCACCTCTACTATGGACTGTGTCACCTTTAGACGCATGCGCACAGTCCCATAACAATGATCAAGACAGAGCTGGCACAAGAGGCAGGAATGCCTAAATCAGCCAGAAAATGACCTGTAAGAACTGTAAGAACACATAACGTAGCAAATATATAAACGGTTATAATATTAATTTTTGTTGCGAACGAACAGGGGTGAAGGACTTTCGGTGACTACCCGGTTGCATTAACAATATATGTTGTAACGTGTTACGTTATGCCAGTCGTAGCCATTGAGAAGCATGGTTGCTAGACAGATAAACACACGCATCGTACACTTTGCTACACAATAACTGGTACTACAAAATGTGGTTGTTTTGTTATACTTGATCAAAACATATTGTACTTATAACGACGACACCAAATATGGTTGGGGTGAAACTCTGATAAGTTATGTACTTATGTTCACCCCTTTCTTCATGCAACTTTATATGTGTCATACCGTGATGTTAGATTTTGTTTGAAATTGTTGATGTGCATACGTATTTTACTGACACCGACCTAATTCCATTGACTCGTATACGTTTGAAAATGGTTATGTATTGAGATATCTGTGCTAGAGTTCTAGAGTACCATTACCTCCCCTTAAAAAGAACACCAAATTACGAATAGTTTTCTATACAAATAACAAGCGATGAAGGCTGGCAGCATAATTAAGATAACAGTTGGCATTCACCTGCGATTGCAAGCAAGACGGATAAGCACAGTTACTGCGCACAGGGCACGCAACTGTGAATCTGCGTACAATACAACTTGGGACCCCGAGGATGGTCTGATAGAGAACATTGAGCTGCTACCCCTGAGGGCCACAAGGACCACCTCGTTGTCGCCCATACATGGTCATTTGGCGGTATCACCAAAGATATCTTACCAAATGCGACTATAAATTGCCTCAGCTGATACACCTGTTCGTATGACTAGAGCTCACTCACAAGCAAATATGAATTGCCAAACCATTTCGATATGAAATGGAGAATATGTAAATGCCATTACACTGGCACTGGCACTGGCACTGGCACTGGCACTGGCACTGGCACTGGCACTGGCACTGGCACTGGCACTGGCACTGGCACTGGCACTGGCACTGGCACTGGCACTGGCACTGGCACTGGCACTGGCACTGGCACTGGCACTGGCACTGGCACTGGCACTGGCACTGGCACTGGCACTGGCACTGGCACTGGCACTGGCACTGGCACTGGCACTGGCACTGGCACTGGCACTGGCACTGGCACTGGCACTGGCACTGGCACCGGCACCGGCACCGGCACCGGCACCGGCACCGGCACCGGCACCGGCACCGGCACCGGCACCGGCACCGGCACCGGCACCGGCACCGGCACCGGCACCGGCACCGGCACCGGCACCGGCACCGGCACCGGCACCGGCACCGGCACCGGCACCGGCACCGGCACCGGCACCGGCACGGGCACCGGCACCGGCACCGGCACCGGCCGGCACCGCACTGGCACCAAACACAAATTCTAGTTAAAAAGCGTATTCCCGCAAAAGTAAGCCACGCATCTTAGATCTAGGAAGAGTTCCATATTTTTAGAAAATGTCCTCATTCACTTACAATTGACACATTAATGAAATTAATCAGCACGAAAAAGAGCATGAACATTAATTGCAGCGTGGCTGAATGCTTTCCACCAAAGAAATATCGATGACATTCGAATGAAAAGGCTTCCCATGAAGAATTTTTTTAAACCTTCTGAGTTGCCCTGTTTTAGTAGTGTAATTTAATTAACATTTATTTAAGCCACTACATTTTGCGTTTAGATTAATCAAGTGAACCAAACCAGTTACCAAGCACCCGAACAAACGGAAATAAGAATATCAATGCGGGTGTCCGCTAATTCATTCCCTCCGGCGAACTGATAACATAGTTTCTGTTATCTATGCGTGTGCACCCGGGTGGAACTATTTCACTCCACCCTCTATTGATTCAGTAGTGTGAATCCGAACAAGCCACCGACTCATAACGCTCCAAGAATTGAACCACAACGGTTGTGGTCGTCGATCCGGAAGAGGGTATTTCTTTTCGTTCTGCTTGTTTGAAGAAAATCGCAACAGAAGCAGATATTTCGTACAACAGCGAGGTAAGCGTTCTGTCGTGAATTTCAGGAAGGTAGCCGTATTGCTTTAATATTCCCACGTCAGTGAAACGCTGGAAAAATGTTGATTGGCATAAACTTGCCGTTAATGTTTAGTGTATTAATGATATATTGAGGTATTTGGATGTCGAGTAATAAACCCTGAACAAGATGTGCTGGTAATTTGTCGCGTGACATAATTACATTAATAGCATGATGATTGGTGGAAGACCATTCCACTGAAAGGAATGTTGAACATTATAAAACATAGGGCATTTATAAACTTGAGATTGTCTTTTATTTGACAATATTCATCTGTATGTAAAACAACACAGGCAGAAACGTAGCTAGTGACACCATCGGTATGTTCATCCAATTAATGACAGGACTCCCGAAAAACAGATTAACAGTGTTGTGATCGGCGTCACCATTCGGTGGTTTGTCTATGAACCGATATTTATTGGGCACCGAACCGTAGCACAGGGCAATCATTCTTCTCTTACTGATTTGGCGCATAATAATTATACTCGTAGTAGGTAGGCAGATCTTTTTTAAGGTTACATCGATATAAATCATTGAGGTGGAAAAAGCTTCGAATTTATATATTACGCCGCAATTATGCTGGGCTGCTCGATCTACGTTGGTTGTATGTAGACAGTAATATCAAACATTGTATTTCGAAATGTTCGAGGACAATACAGTGACCACAGTGACACAGAAAATCGATGGAGTTCTGGGGTACAGAGCTGTTTGCGCACAAAGACAGTCTTCCAACAGCGGATATTGACATGTAGAAACAACACCCCACCTTCTTAGTGTCGCTTGTCTGCCGGTCGTCACCAAGCTGAATTGAACGTCGATATCTCATGACGAATGGTCCACAATGGGAATATAACCAGTTCTCGGTGAAGACCACGATAGGACGAGCGACTGTGCATTTATCGACAAAGATTGCGACGCACGATGTTCTTCCTTCTTGAGACCTTACAGAGACCGAGCACTCGCTAAAATCACAGATTGTATTTCATTTCCGTAGCCACTGTCAGATACCATCCGTTATCTTTCGCTACCGCACCCGCCTGTTTGCGTTACGCTAGGTTCTAAGTCAATGGCAGATAGAAAACTGGACAGTTGGGATACATGTGCGTTCAAGCTTCCTACTCAGAAGAAATGCAACCCGGAACACTTCACTCATTATGGCGTCAATGATGTGTTGTCTCCTGTACGTACGATGACAGTTGGCGCGCTTTCAACGCGGTAAATTATACCTGTGTTCGTCAACATAATGTCATATACGATAGCATTGAAGACGTCGTGGGATTCGGCGGGTAGACACGCACGCTATGATGGCTATCGGAAAAACAACAGCTTTTGTACCATTGTTTTCGTTACGTGCGTGTTCGTTTGGTCGGGTCAGAGGGCAACAGCAAGCTTAGTGGTGTAGATTTCTTGATTGAAAATCGTCACGACGCAGTTAGAATCGTATCGCAGCGTTGAAAAAAAACCTCAAAATGCCATAAGCCAGTCGTTTACATGCAGGTAATAATATGCTTTGTTAACAGCGGGTGCCTCTGATTACGTTGTTTGGCGTTCGCAATTGCGTCTGAATTCAATATATGCAGGTGATGTTTTTTTAAGTTGTGGTGTATATTGCAATTCGACAAGCAAAGGTGTTTGTGGTATCGCGTATAACTAATACATGCTTCATTCATGGTAATACAAAAATGTCATTGAAACAAGCAGCTGGTTAAGGATTTATGTAAATGACAAATTGTAGTTCGTTTAATAGAAATTGTGTTGCATAAAAAAATAAATACTGCTTAAATGTGACACAAATAAATTATTGCGCCCAAGATAACTAAATATTCGCATTAATACTTAAGATTGTCTACGTTATTTTACATGTATTTTTTCTTAATAAATTACTAATGTTAATAATAATAACACCAGTGTTATCAGCAACTCAACTGAGTTGGATTGACACTACCATATGTTACAATTAACTCATCAAAACATCATACAAATACAATATAAATACATTTGATACCCCAAATCATACCTTATTAATAGCCTTTTTACTGACAGTTGTATAAAGCCCACGGTATAAAGGAGTTACGGAATCTATTCGTTCTAGTAACTAGTAACGGGTACACATTTTCTTGTGTAATATTATATTCGGTATGTCTTTTGTCAGACAGAACATTTAATCTATGTGTGCCGACTTTAATGTTATCAAAATATTTTTGACAAATGCTGTCCCGTCTTACATTCAACGTATCCAGGTTAACACGTCTAAGTATCTCCGCGTAACCCAATCCAGAAAAAATACATTTCAATGCCCTTTTTTGTATAACTTCAATATTGTCAGACAAATATTGGGGCAAGTTAGTGTGCCATACTGGACATGCATATTCTAAAACTGGTCTCACAACACTAACATATACACTGAATAGATCTTTCTGTGTAATCCCTGCATGCTTTAACTGATACAAGCGTTTACCAGCTTTTTTCACAATATTTGCAACGTGTTTGTTCCATGTCAGATCTTGAGAAATGGTCACACCTAATAGTTTGGCATGGCAGACTTATGCTATATCCCTCCCATTAATCTTTATATTCGGGATAGTTCTTCTAAAAATTGCCATCTTGTGCAAAACTAATGAGTAATTAGGAATTAGGGATTAATTTTCATGTCGTTCTGTTCTGTCCATCTAGCAGCAATAACAACCGACTCTTTTATAACAGATACATAATTTCTGTCGCATATTTCAAATAACGTACTGTCATCTACATACTTATATAATGGAACATTCGTTCTTAAATTATTTATGTAAACAAGGAAACATTTAGGTCCTGACGATGTCCCTTGCGGTACTTCCCCAATGGGATGACCAGGGTGTGAATATTCAATTTCCTATTTTCACTCGTTGAGCTCTGTCTAATAGAAATGTTGCCATCCATCTTATAATATGTGCGAACAACCCATACGACTGTTGCTTATCTAGCAACAAATGATGATTAATCAGATCAAACACTTTGCTAAAGACTAGAGCATTTCAACTCTGACATAAGAATTCAATTTATCTGTCGCCTTATACCACATATGAACCAGTTCGACAAGAACATCTGTTGTGGACGTTCCGCTAATTCCTCCAAATTGCTTAGCATCAATTTCACCTTCAATTGTTTCATCCACCCATTTCATTATTATTGATTCAAACACCTTGGCAGCTATTGGAGTTAGTGAAATTGGTCTAATGTATTTTTCAATCGATACAAAGGGAAGGGTTGTTTATGGCAACGGTACTACATTGGCCATTTTCCATTTCATAGGGAGTACAGCTTCTCTTAGTGAATTGCTAAAAATAGCAGTTAATGGAGGGGCGAGAACATTTGCATAATTTCTTAACACCCATGCAGGGATGTTGTCAGGCCCAGTAGCCTTGTTGGATGTAACAATCTTCAAGGCTTTAAAAGTAGTATATACGCTTATCACATACTGATCCGGCAGTTCCTCGTTAACGTCGAACACCTTGTGGCTCTTATTTAACCGAGGCAAATGGTCACTCACAGACACAAAGAACTCATTCCTTGTATTGGCCAGTAAAGCCACAATCACTATCCGTTGTTTTCTTAGCTAGACCTTGCATGCAGGAGTTGCCATTTGTTTTAAGTCCCATTATTGTTTTCATATGCTTCCAACAATCGTGATATCCCGATTCATTCATTGCTGCAATTTGTGTTTGGTAAAAATTATACTTAAGTTTCGAAGCGGCTCGGTTGACCTTATTACGCAATATTTTTGATTGATTCAAATCACCACTCATGCGCGCTCGCTGTCTTTTACGAACTAAGTCTCTGAACCAATCTGTGACCCATGGTTTATCAGCCGTACGCCTCTTAACACAAATTTAGTAGGAAAGCATATTTCTAGCAGGTTGCAAATAACCGTTTGATAATATGAATTCTGATCTGCACATGAATCACGCCTAAATAGGGGTTCCCTTTTAAGGGGTGATAAAGCCATATTGAATGTGCCTTATTCTTTTGGCCCCAAACACCTTACGGTTAACCGTGTCACGCATCCAGTATCAACTGAGCTTTTCGCTTTAAGGCGGGAACTCACTGAACCGTCGGTCGGCCGACCGACGCACGAAAAATTAAATCGGCCGGGCGTCGTGGGAATATCGGGCCGTCGACCGGTATGGTCATTTTGGAACTCTAAGAACCGGTCGACTGGCCGACCGTTGTCCGCCCGATGCTACGATTTTTCGAACACACACAGCCGGCCGATTTAATAATTTAAGCGTTATTAATTTAAATTCAAATTAATTTGATTTTTTGTTGTCCATAGAGGGATTCTATATGCTTACATCCCAAAGTTCATCATGGCGGACTCAGAGGATGAATTCATGCCGATTTCTGTTGCTGCAAGTGCCGCTTTTGTGGCAAAAAAAAAAAAAAAAAACATCTGCCGGCCGGGCGTCGGGCGGGCGTCGGCCGGCCGGCAGTATCAAACATATTTGATACCCCCGGCCAACGTCGTGCGGGCATCGGCTCGACGCACGACTCCCGGCCGATGCGACGATTTTTGGAATTCACATAACCGCTGCCCGGCCGATGCCCCACGACGTCCCACGATGACCAGCCGTGAGTTTAGTGAGTTCCCGCCTTTAGGTTTAAGCAAAACCATATTATGGTCCGATAACCTCAGTTCGGAAATAGCAACAGGTGGGGGTGTATACCTCCTCCATATACGTCCATATTTGGTCTAATATCGCCTGTCCACATCTTACAACATTAACTACTTGGACAAATCTATAGTGGGTTTTCATAAAGTTATCCCGCAACTGATTGAAATCGCCAGTTTATGATCACGCCACATTCTGGACGTTTGCCCATTACAGTATCAATGCTGGTGATTAAATTATCACGTATTTTCAAATATTGCGTCTTTGGAGTATAATATAAACATGCTACCAGCATACATGAGAATTTTCGAGGCGTTTTCTTTGGCATCACCTTAATCCACACTACTTCTAAATCATGAACCTCCATATCATTCAATCTCTTATACATTAAATTATTTCTAATGTAGCAGGCTACACCACCGGCTCGTGTATGACCCCTATATTTTCTCTCCAAGCAAAACCCTTGCACTGTAAAGCCGGGAACTCACTGAACCGTCGGCCGGCCGATAGCCGGCCGGCCGGCCGGCCGACGCCAGAAAAATGAAATGGGCCGGGCGTCGTGGGAACATGGGGCCGTCGGCCGGTTTGGTCATTTTGGAACTCACAGAACCGGCCGACCGGCCGGTCGTTGTCCGCCCGATGCTACGATTTTTCGAACACACACAGCCGGCAGCCAGCCGGCCGATTACATAATTTAAGCGCTATTAATTAAAATTAAAATTAGTTTGATTTTTTTCCATAGAGGGATTCAATATGGTCGCCCAGGTGACCTACATCCCAAAGTTCATCATGGCCGACTCAGAAGATGAATTCATGCTGATTTTTGTTGCTGCAAGTGCCGCTTTTGTGGCAAACAACCTAACACATCTGCCGGCCGGGCGTCGGGCGGGCGTCGGCCGGTCGGCAATATCAAACATATTTGATACCGCCGGCCGACGTCGTGCGGGCATCGGCTCCACGCACGACGCCCGGCCGATGCCACGATTTTTGGAACTTACATAACCGATGCACGGCCGATGCCCCACGACGTCCCACGATGACCGGCCGATGCAAAGTCGGCAGGGAATTCCCGCCTTAAAGCAGGGAACTCACTAAGCCGGCCGGCCGACCGATTTTGCATCGGCCGGACGTCGTGGGGCATCGCCCGGGCATCGGTTATGTGAGTTCCAAAAATCGTGGCATCGGCCGGGCGTCGTGCGTGGAGCCGATGCCCGCCGGCCGACGCCTATCCGACGTCCGGGCGGCAGATCCTCTGAGACATTGCCACAAAAGCGGCACTTGCAGCCACAGAAATCGGCATGAAATCATCCTCTGAGTCCGCCATGATAAACTTTTGGATGTAGGTCACCTGGGCGAGTATATTGAATACAAATCGTAGCATCGGGCGGGCAACGGCCGGCCGGTCGGCCGGTTCTGTGAGTTCCCAAATTACCAAACCGGCCGACGGCCCGATGTTCCCACGACGCCCGGCCGATTTCATTTGTTGTGCATCGGGCCGGCCGGCCGGCCGGTTCAGTGAGTTCCCGCCTTAAGGCTACTTGAATCCATATAGTCTTTAAACCATGTCCCACTAACACACACAATTGAGACATCATGTGTTGCTACAGTTACATGCAATTCGTCCACTTTTTCACTGTTCAAAGATCTGGCATTTAAATTAATTAGGGAAGACAGATCCCATTTGCGTATTTTGTCCGCTGTTGGATTCGGAACACAAAACTGCGTTGAATCAGAGTTCTCGGTTTGTGTGTTCAGGGAAGGTTCCATGGCCAGATCGTTTAGTCCCATTAAGTTAAGTAATAATGTCTATTATTTTATTTTATTATAACTAATAAGTGTATTTGCAAGTACCAGGTAATACAAGATACAAGAAGCTTTATTTAACGTCGGTTACATGACAATTAGGCAACATTAGCTCATCTGAGCTATTTTCCGACAATAACATTTTATGTAACGTATAAGAGAATAAACGTGTTGTTGTTGTTGTTGTTGTCTATTCTCTTCTGCCTCTATGTTGTGAATTTAGCGCTATCTGGAGTATAGGTACTTACGCTAGTACATATTGTATTTTTTCATTGTTTCGTGTTTGTTAACATTTTGGAATAGGAATCCGATAAACGTTAACACTATTTTGCACGTTCATGTGTACTATTGTATACACTGGTAAACTGGGAGTCTTACTACGCCTTGCTATGTTGTGTGGTTCACCTCTAAACGGCGGTTGGTCCGACGCTGCGAGCTCGGTTCATGAACGAGACATAAAAACGCTCTAAGACAGCTTGGGTGAAAAAAAAACTAAAGCACAACAATATGGCGTGGTGTTGTCACGCCAAACTAGGACAGTGTTTGTCCCGTGCTTTGTTCAGTGTCGCGCGGTATCAGCGTCGAGAGATTGTCAACCGATGCCTTGCACAGTTGCAAGGAGACGAGCTTTGATAGATTTAAATAGCACTAACACGTGAGACTGTATTTGGGAATGGGCGTGTTGTAGGCCATATGTGCATGTGTGTGCGCGAGTGCGTGTGAGGCGTGGTCACGGGGATGTGCAAGTTGTAAGACGTGTTCACGGGCACGGTGCAGTACATAAGGAATGACCAAGGGCATGGTGCATTGTGTACGGTGTGATCACGGGCATGTTGCATCGTGTAGGCCACTGTAGGGAGTGACCACGGGCATGGTGCATTGTGTAATGAGTGACCACGGCATGGTGCATTGTGTAAAGAGTGATCACGGGCATGGCGCATTATTTAACAAGATTTAACAAGATTGCCACCTAGAGAATCAACTCTAGATGGCAGGTGGACAAGGAAGCCGTTTGGCTTATCGAGAGTCCAACCTATCTATCTAAGTATACCCTGCCCGTCTTAGGTATATGTCAATTTTATTTTTAAACATATTAACACTTCTAGCACCTACACAATCAGCTGATAATTTGTTCCATTCGTTTACTATTCTTTGGGAAAATGAAAATTTTCTAATATCTAGTCTACACTGCTTCTTTGCTAATGCAACTCCATTTCCTCTAGTCCTTCTCTCTTCCTTGACCGTGAAAAAAATATTTCTGTCAATATTTTCATACTCATTCAATATTTTAAAAACCTCAATCTGATCTCCTCTCAATCTTCTGGTTTCTAGTGTTGTTAGACCACATTCTTTTAGACGCATTTCATAACTAATATTCCTGAGTTTTGGTATCATTTTTGTTGCTCTCCTTTGTACTCTTTCTAGCATATCAATATCCTTCTTGTGATATGGCCTCCATGCTTGTATACAATATTCTAAATGAGGCCTAATTATTGTTTTATAAAGCGGTATTATTAGTTCTTTTTCTTTGTATACTATATTTCGCCTAATTAATCCAAGAATTTGGTTTGCCTTCGCTGCTGCAATTCCACACTGCTCTGATACCTTCATGTCAGCACTAATGGTTAAACCTAAGTCCTTTTCCTTTACAGTAGTATTTAGTACAGTACCACCCATTGTATATTGTGCATTTTCATTCCCATGTCCTGTGTGGAGGCACTTACACTTTCCAAAGTTAAACAGCATTTGCCATTTCTCAGACCATTCTATCAACTTATTTAGATCATCTTGTAAATGCTGTCTATCTGCATCACTTTTTATTTTCCTAAACACTTTTGTGTCGTCCGCAAACTTCAACACCTTGCTTGTTACGTCATCATCCAAATCATTGATATATATTAAGAATAAAATAGGTCCCAATACTGATCCTTGCGGTACTCCACTCAAAACAGATTTCCAATTTGAAACCTCCCCATCAACTACTACTCTTTGTCTTCTATCAATAAGCCATTTTTCTATCCAGTTAATCATACTATTTCCTATGCCATGGGCCTTTAGTTTAAGTAGTAATCTTTGGTGTGGCACTTTGTCAAAGGCTTTTTTAAAATCTAAGTAGATTATATCTACTGGTGATCCCTCATCTACCCACTTTGTGACATCTTCCAAAAAACATAACATATTTGTTAAGCATGACCTCGCTTTTAAAAACCCATGTTGAGATGTGTTTATCAATTTATTTTTAACAAGAAAATCAACCAAGTGATCTTTAATTAGTCTTTCTAATAGTTTACAAATCACCGATGTTAAACTCACTGGTCTATAGTTCTCTGACTTGCTTCTTGATCCTTTTTTAAATAATGGTATGATGTTTGCTTCTTTCCATTCTACCGGAACCACTCCTTCCTCTAATGCCAAATTGAACACTGTTGCAAGTGGTATGCTAATTTGTTCTACAATTTCCTGTAGTAATTTGGGAGGAATCCCATCCACTCCTGGTGATTTATTATCCTTCATATCTCTTATTTTCATAGCTACCATTTTTGGGGTTACAGTTAGTTGTCCTAAATAGTCACACTCTCTTCCTTCGAACTTAGTCTCTAGTACTGGTAATGTACTAATATCTTCCCTGGTAAACACCGAACTAAAGTATTCATTTAGGTTTTCTGCCATTAAGAATCCCTCCGTTATTATGTTTCCATCACTACCTTCTAGTGGCCCGACCTTATCTTGAACTTTCTGTTTACTTCGAACATACGCATAAAAACTCTTGCTGTCATGTTTTATGTTGAAAGCTATTTTTTGTTCATAGCTTCTCTTCGAATTTCTAATTTCAGCTGTAGCTTGATTAAGTGCTTCTTTATAAATGGCATAGTCTTCTTCACTTCCAGTATGTCTATATGTCTTCCACATCATTTGCTTGTACTTGATTTTTCTAATGGCTTCCTTCGATAAGTGTTTCTTCTTTGACCTTTTCCCTTGTTTTTTCAAGGGGACAAATTTGTCAACGACGCAGTCAATTTCCCTCTTTAAGATATTCCAGCATTCTGTTGCTGTCTTATTCTTCAGTGTGTTATTCCAGTCTATCTTCGCTAAATATTCCCTCATGACCTTATATCTTCCTTTGTGAAAATTTTTCCTGTACCGTATTTTTCTGTTCCGTTCTCCTTTTACTTTGATGATAAAATGTATCTGGTTATGATCACTACATCCCAGTGGCTCACATATATTGACATTATCAACAAATTCCTTCTGTGAGCTCAAAACTATGTCCAACACGTTCTTGTCCCTGGTTGGTTCTAACACATGTTGAAAAAGGAAACTATCTTGTACTAAATTTAAAAACTCTTGATCCTCTCTCCCAGGACTCTGTAGAGATGTCCACTTTATATGCCCATGGTTAAAATCCCCCATAATAATACAGTCCCGTTTACTCACTTCTTTTATAGCGTTGTGCATTTTTTCATTCTCTTCTATGCTTATGTTTGGACTACGATAAACTAACCCAACAGTTAATGTTGAGTTTCCTGTAACTATGTTACACCAGACAGCTTCACATTATATAAGCAGTGGCCACGGGCATGGTACATTATGTAAGGAGTGACCACGGGCATGGTTCGTTGTGTAACGTGTGACCACGAGCATGGTGCTGTTTGGGATGAATTGTTGCGGGGATGCTGACATGTCTGAGTGGCCGCGGGCGTGGTGCCACGTGTAAGGGGTGGGCATGGGCACTTTGCAAGTTTTGAGGGGGACGCGGGCATCGTACAGGGGTGATGAAGGCCACGTTGCTATTTGGGAGGAATTATTACGGGCATGGTCAAACGTATGAGTGCAACGTGGGAGATTTCTCTACAACAAACAATTGTAGAAAATGTAAACATTGTGGCTTTTGTAAAAGGAATTTCAGTTATACATTAATGAAAATATTCACGATATTTTCGCATTACATGTGTTTTACGACATTTTTTTTATCATAAAATTATCTAAATCGCACAGAAAACACGATGAAAGTATGAAAACAAAGTGTTCCTGTTAAGTTGAAATATAAAATAAAGACTTTTAAATAACCAACGATAACCTAAGTAGAGTCTGGGGAATAATCGCTCGTATGTATGGTGTATGATATAAGTAGTGTTTATAATACGGACGATAATGATCACAAAGCATTTACAGCTTTACTCGTATTTGTGATTTCTTCCAGACAAAGCGACGCCGCCATGGCGAGGGTCTCGACGGCCCACTGGTGCCTCCTAGTGAGTGTGCTGGTAATCACAACTGCAGGACTCACGACTGGTGAGTGAAACAGAGATTATGAGATAGCGTCCGCTTGTATCAACTGCAATCAACTGCAATGTGGCGTTACAAGTCTTTATGAATACTAGTTATGATAATTATAAGACGTATATCTGCTTATCGAGCGTCGACAAAAATGCCATGGCCATTCACCTCGCGTTTTATTAAATATACCAGTTTTTATACAATGTCATGTAGACGTCTAGGTACAAATTTACGTAGGACCTAATTGCTTACTGTACTATTAAGCAAACGTGGAAATTAATATTTCTGCCTCTAACATGTATACCTTCGTTATCAAGATTATCAGTCATCGTACAGTTATACTGTGGTGTCTGTGCAATTGCACACATTACATGAGAATCATAAACTGTTGCAGCATTAAAGACGTGCACGTATATCTTACCTCAAGATCGTACCTCAAGTTTGGTCAATAGTTCCACAAGATTGAGATCGTCTTAATGTTTATTTTCTGCTGATGTAGTTTCTCTATTGATAGGTGTTTTGGATATGCTTTTGTCCGGTTTGCTTAGTCATGGCTGATTAATTTGAAATATTATAATTATATAGGTCTGGATGGCCTTTCCAATCTCTTCGGAGGCATGACTTAAGTTCGTTTATTGTCTTGGCCTGAACTGTGTCGTCTGACAACGAATTCCACACTTTAGCCTCTCAGGTCGAGAAAACATAGTGGCCTGTTGCCCACTGGGTTTGAAGTTTTTCCCTGAGCCCTCTGTGTCATAACAGTTGTAGCCTGGTAGCAACGGGCCTTCTTGAATATTATTTACATTTATCATTTTCCGTATTCTATTATGTTGGGAAGACGAATACTTGTAATTATATGTATAACGTAAAATGTACAGTTACATGTATTTAAACACAAATCAGCTTACAATAAAGGTGTGGTATTCTCGATTGCAATATGGTCAAGACATGCCTACTTTGTATGCACCTGGTGGATTTATGATCACACAAAAATGTAACAATGACGCAAAGTTGGTTATCACTTTCAGCAAGTGGCAACTGCAGCACCAACCCGTGTACGAACGGAGCGGAATGTGTAAACGTTACCGACGGATACACGTGCACGTGCGTGCACGGTTACACGGGCAACGACTGTCAGACAGGTAAGAACGTCCAAGTTTTCCCACTTGCGGAGCGTATGGATGGATGCACCAGTAGTGTCTCTTATTAGCGTCCAATCCGTACGTATGGACTGTTTTTCGATATAGTGATATAGTGGTTTAATAAACTGGCTATTATTGGTATATATTATGTATATTTAAATTATGTTGATAATATGTTGCTGTTCTAAAGCATAGGCTGAGTCGAAATAAATACTAGAGTGACCGACATCTTCACAGAAACACAAGGAATCGATAAATGGTGCCGGTGTTGTGGCTGTATGATTATGGTAGTTGTACTTAAGTTAAATGATTATTCAATTAATGCGTCACTTGAGTAAAGCCCGCCCGCCCGCCCATATATATATATGATGTGTGTGTGTATGTGTGTGTGTGTGTGTGTGTGTGTGTGTGTGTGTGTGTGTGAGTGGGTGTGTGGTGTGCGTGTGCGTGTGCGTGTGCGTGTGCGTGTGCGTGTGCGTGTGCGTGTGCGTGTGCGTGTGCGTGTGCGTGTGCGTGTGCGTGTGCGTGTGCGTGTGCGTGTGCGTGTGCGTGTGCGTGTGCGTGTGCGTGTGCGTGTGCGTGTGCGTGTGCGTGTGCGTGTGCGTGTGCGTGTGCGTGTGCGTGTGCGTGTGCGTGTGCGTGTGCGTGTGCGTGTGCGTGTGCGTGTGCGTGTGCGTGTGCGTGTGCGTGTGCGTGTGCGTGTGCGTGTGCGTGTGCGTGTGCGTGTGCGTGTGCGTGTGCGTGTGCGTGTGCGTGTGCGTGTGCGTGTGCGTGTGCGTGTGCGTGTGCGTGTGCGTGTGCGTGTGCGTGTGCGTGTGCGTGTGCGTGTGCGTGTGCGTGTGCGTGTGCGTGTGCGTGTGCGTGTGCGTGTGCGTGTGCGTGTGCGTGTGCGTGTGCGTGTGCGTGTGCGTGTGCGTGTGCGTGTGCGTGTGCGTGTGCGTGTGCGTGTGCGTGTGCGTGTGCGTGTGCGTGTGCGTGTGCGTGTGCGTGTGCGTGTGCGTGTGCGTGTGCGTGTGCGTGTGCGTGTGCGTGTGCGTGTGCGTGTGCGTGTGCGTGTGCGTGTGCGTGTGCGTGTGCGTGTGCGTGTGCGTGTGCGTGTGCGTGTGCGTGTGCGTGTGCGTGTGCGTGTGCGTGTGCGTGTGCGTGTGCGTGTGCGTGTGCGTGTGCGTGTGCGTGTGCGTGTGCGTGTGCGTGTGCGTGTGCGTGTGCGTGTGCGTGTGCGTGTGCGTGTGCGTGTGCGTGTGCGTGTGCGTGTGCGTGTGCGTGTGCGTGTGCGTGTGCGTGTGCGTGTGCGTGTGCGTGCGCGTGTGCGTGCGCGTGCGCGTGCGCGTGCGCGTGAGCGTGCGCGTGAGCGTGCGCGTGCGCGTGCGCGTGCGCGTGCGCGTGCGCGTGCGCGTGCGCGTGCGCGTGCGCGCGCGCGCGTGCGCGTGCGTGTATGTGTATGAAACACACCATGTCATTGGTTAATAATAATATTAATAATAATAATAATGAATGTTATTTCGACACTGGTTTCCAGGTAAGGAATCTGTTAGATAGATTGTTTATAAGTATTAACTCAGGTCAAAATAGAACTATTCAATAATATGTTTGTACCAACAAACGTAGGTGATGTAAATTCAGCCTGAATAAGTTATTTATAGGAAAATGATGACATTGTAATAATTATTTTATAATGTGGAATTCATACTTTGTAGAGTATGATACAGGCTTCATAACAGATATTGCGTAGTAAAGTGTGTAAATATCGGATTAGTATCATTATGCATAACCAATTTAAATACCACCCCATATGCATTATATACGTGTTTTATTTTATTCATATTATATCTATGAGTGAAATAACCATATTAATGGGACTAAACACTACACTTTATCGTTAAAAAGGTAACTTGGAAAAAGGCTTCATACGGATTTATATATAGTGTACACTTGAAGCAAGCGCGTTGCATGTCCATGGCCAGTTTATTTTTTCGAAATGACCAAACACAGAAGCTGTTGTGTAGAGCACGGTGGTGAGGCAGGGATACCCAGGGATAATAGCAAAATATAACCTTATATTACACCATCTGATTTACGTTTGCATAATTGTTTTTTTAATACTTGTCAACCTTTGGATTCTACGAAAGTGGGAGTTGCTGTAGTTACCGTACACTGCTCCCTACTCGCATGATATAACACATCATTTTACACATTATTTGGTAGAAATATTGACTCCTATGTAATTTATTGTGAAAATATATATCATGTGTCATGAATTGCTCGCAGTCGCTCAGTATAATCTTATGCACCGATGTTGCTATTTAGTACTTTAGTTGACGAAGTTGTTGCATACATGATTTATTAACTTATTCTGATGCTCTTGTTGAAGTATGTCAGTTAGGTGACAACACATACTTATCTATTTAAGCCACAACCACAACTTTGCATAGAAATGTTGGCAGGTATAAATCATGTGATGAGAATAGCATGATTCGCTGAATCCACATAATGATACTTTGCAGACATCGATGAATGTTCGTCCTCGCCATGTCAGCACTGCTTAACACAAGACGAATATATTGCCGTTTGATACCGTCCTCTTAAATTCGACATTATTTCATATAAATCACCTTTTATAATCCAGGAGCAGCACCTCGACTGTTAGACCACCATGGCATGGACTTCCAACACGAACCATAGCTAATCGGATGCCATATTTTATACATACATTAGTATTACCATGTGTAACATCGCTTACGTTAAATGTCCCGATAGATTGTACCAATGTTTAGAAGAATCGAAGCTGAAGTACAGGCCACTGGGCGACTGTTGATTGCTTTTCCACAACCATCCAAGTAAATTAATAATATGTGGCCAGGTGGTTCAATTTCCATTCGAATGGGCATACGCTCGTTTTATTCACCTAGAAGTAGGAATAATAAACTTTGTTACTAAATGTTGATATGTTGGAATATTCTTCTTGCTGCAATATTACGGCAGGAATACCGGAGTGTTCTGTAAATGTAACATTTACTAAGAAGTAAATGTGTCATATTAGCACTTACGGGGGGGGGGGGTGAATGAAGGATTCTGGATAACAAGTAACTGTGAGAAAAGTTATTCACATTTCGTATGGAAATATACATGTTTTCACATTTCGTACGGAAATATATATATATATATATATGTTATCACATTTCAAACGCGTACACAATATTTTGTTTAAGTTATTATTCACGACGCATTTATTGCCAAAACGGAGCAACGTGTACTGACGTCATCAGTGGTTACAACTGTATGTGTAAAGCTGGATACAGTGGCGTAAAGTGTGAGACTGGTATGACAGACTAATGTATCCTTGTATATCTTACGCGCGAATCTGTTGATGTGTTTTTAAATTTGTTGAAGCCTTCTCGATATTAGAAAGTTCATGGTTCCAGTATACGCTGGAGAGACAAACGCACGACAGCCACGAACGACATATTTGTACATTAGACACACATAAGGAATTCGGTTAAATAAAAAGATCTCTTGAAGAATCGATCTCTTGAAAATGTCAAAAAAGCCTGCCTCTTGTAAGCTTCTCCTTATATTAACTCATAAAAAAATATACTTTTGTGTCCATACAGACATTGACGACTGTGCAAACGTGACGTGCATGAACGGCGGCACGTGCCAAGACCTGGTCGACGACTATAGATGTTTGTGCGCGGCCGGCTACACTGGCTCCAACTGCAGCGTCGGTGAGTAAATGTTAGAGGTGTAACTAATATTTGTGTTAACAAATTGCATGAATAGCCAATTCAATATTCAGTTGATGAAGTATATTGTATATTATGCATTATGAGTGATAATGTTGCAGAAATATTAATATATTAGTATCAACACCATTATGATCTGCTGCTCATCCTGGTAAATTTGACATTTTCTATGATCACGAGTGCCAATTGTGTGAATGTCTCGTCAACCAGAGATGTGAATTACAGCTTCTGCATCGGGGTGTTTATTGCAGTAGCTGTAATTTGAACGTCTTTGTAACTTTTGTTTAAATATGTGTTTATATAACAGCCTACAAATCAAAATCAATGCGACATTTGACTAAAATAAAATTGTATTGCTCCAATATGTTTTTATATCTTGCACAGTCATTGTAATGTTTCGGTTTCAGACATTGACGAGTGCGCCAGTACCCCGTGCATGAATGACGGTACATGTATAGATCGTGTGGATGGCTTCCTCTGCAACTGTACTGCTAGCTACAACGGCTCCATGTGCAATATAGGTATTGTACAGAGTGTTCAAAGTCTTGTAGTTTCTGCGCCAGGAGTTTTAGACCTGTATATCTATAGTGGTAGGACTGTATGCTGAGTTTCCCATAGTATATGTAATGTGCTCATTCATAATCTTTAACGATGCAAGATCAAATAATATTATTAGTCAACTTCAGTCACAAATTTTCAAAATGTTGATACAACAATATCTTCATCTTAACTGGAGTCATCCTAGAAAATTAAACCATTTTTAGAGATATCCTAAAAGGCATGCGTGCATACTACACATCAGCTTTATATATTATATATCCTAGTTACGAACAATTATTGGACAGAAGAAAACACAAAAAGTCTTACAGTTTTATGTTGGTTTATAATATAAAGGTTGCGTTGTTGCCTGATAAATAAATATAGCTAGTTACTTTGTACACAACAGTATTTGTATTGACACATCTGCATTGCAGGAATGGCTGTGTTTTCTATATTTTCCTGTGTTGCTTTAGGCCAACTGTGTACAGCGAAACCTTGTGCCAATGGAGGGACTTGTCTGGAAACTGGCGGCAACCGGACATGTGATTGTGTCGCTGGATACACGGGCCAGGATTGTGACACAGGTGGGAAGTGACTTCCGGTGTAGATGTCTTAATACGATGGTGACCTCTGTCTGTCCGTCCGTCTGTCTGTCTGACTCTCTGTCTGTCGGTCCGTCCGTCCGTCCGTCCGTCCGTCTGTCCTTCCGTCCTTCCGACCTTCCGTCCCTCCGTCCGTCCAACGTATCGACGATGTTACTGTACATTTCTTATAAAAGATTTGTTTATTAAAAATTACCTAAATATGTTTAGATCAATTCACGTACTGACCCCAACAAAATGTCAAAATAGCCTGACTGTTGCCAAACTGACACAACATCTGAGGCGTTTGCAAACATCAACATTTTTCTTTTTCAAATAGCCACAGACCGCAGTGTCCCAACCGATAACACAAATTTCACACGTTTTCGTAAACCAAACGATTTATAAAGATTTGAGAATATTAGCTCGACGTTAGCACAAATGGATAGTGTAAAGTGTTTATTGTCGAGGAATGATAATGCACCAACATTTTTATTCCAGATATCGACGAATGCGACGGCAATCCTTGTCAGAATGGAGCAACGTGTACTGACGTCATCAATGGTTACAACTGCAGCTGTAAAGCTGGATACAGTGGCGTCAAGTGTGAGACTGGTATGACAGACTAATGCACCCTTGTATATCTCACGCGCGATTCTGTTGATGTGTTTTTACATTTGTTGTAGCCTTCTCGAGATTAGAAAGTTCATTATTCCAGCATAAATCGCTGATAACATTCGGAAAATCTAACATTTTGCAATACTTATTCAGATAGCAGTTTTAGTTTTGCAACATTATATAAAACACCATTTGTTTGTGTCTCTCTGTTGTCAGACATCGACGAATGTGACAGTAACACATGCATGAATGGATCGACATGTGTAGACGGAATAAACGGGTACAACTGCACATGCGCGGCAGGATACACCGGCGACAGGTGTGAGACAGGTAGGTTTGAACACGTATGCAATGCTGGCCATCCCAGAATGTTTTTGGTCAGAACATTTCAAATGTTAACATTTGAAATTTAAAACGCACGACAGCCACGAACGCTGTGGTTGCACATTCGTGATTTGAGACAAATGAGGAATTTGGCTAAATAAAAAGACGTCTTGATGCATCGATCTCTTGAAATTATCAAATAAACTTGCCTCTTGTCAAACTTCTCCTTATATTAACTCACAATATCTTGATATTCTGTGTCCGTGCAGGTATTGACGACTGTGCAAACGTGACGTGCATGAACGGCGGCACGTGCCAAGACCTGGTCGACGACTATAGATGTTTGTGCGCGGCCGGCTACACTGGCTCCAACTGCAGCGTCGGTGAGTAAATGTTAGAGGTGTAACTAATATTTGTGTTAACAAATTGCATGAATAGCCAATTCAATATTCAGTTGATGATATAGCTGAAGTATATTGTATATTATGCATTATGAGTGATAATGTTGCAGAAATATTAATATATTAGTATCAACACCATTATGATCTGCTGCTCATCCTGGTAAATTTGACATTTTCTATGATCACGAGTGCCAATTGTGTGAATGTCTCGTCAACCAGAGATGTGAATTACAGCTTCTGCATCGGGGTGTTTATTGCAGTAGCTGTAATTTGAACGTCTTTGTAACTTTTGTTTAAATATGTGTTTATATAACAGCCTACAAATCAAAATCAATGCGACATTTGACTAAAATAAAATTGTATTGCTCCAATATGTTTTTATATCTTGCACAGTCATTGTAATGTTTCGGTTTCAGACATTGACGAGTGCGCCAGTACCCCGTGCATGAATGACGGAACATGTATAGATCGTGTGGATGGCTTCCTCTGCAACTGTACTGCTAGCTACAACGGCTCCATGTGCAATATAGGTATTGTACAGAGTGTTCAAAGTCTTGTAGTTTCTGCGCCAGGAGTTTTAGACCTGTATATCTATAGTGGTAGGACTGTATGCTGAGTTTCCCATAGTATATGTAATGTGCTCATTCATAATCTTTAACGATGCAAGATCAAATAATATTATTTGTAAACTTCAGTCACAAATTTTCAAAATGTTGATACAACAATATCTTCATCTTAACTGGAGTCATCCTAGAAAATTAAACCATTTTTAGAGATATCCTAAAAGGCATGCGTGCATACTACACATCAGCTTTATATATTATATATCCTAGTTACGAACAATTATTGGACAGAAAAAAACACAAAAAGTCTTACAGTTTTATGTTGGTTTATAATATAAAGGTTGCGTTGTTGCCTGATAAATAAATATAGCTAGTTACTTTGTACACAACAGTATTTGTATTGACACATCTGCATTGCAGGAATGGCTGTGTTTTCTATATTTTCCTGTGTTGCTTTAGGCCAACTGTGTACAGCGAAACCTTGTGCCAATGGAGGGACTTGTCTGGAAACTGGCGGCAACCGGACATGTGATTGTGTCGCTGGATACACGGGCCAGGATTGTGACACAGGTGGGAAGTGACTTCCGGTGTAGATGTCTTAATACGATGGTGACCTCTGTCTGTCCGTCCGTCTGTCTGTCTGACTCTCTGTCTGTCGGTCCGTCCGTCCGTCCGCCCGTCTGTCCTTCCGTCCTTCCGACCTTCCGTCCCTCCGTCCGTCCAACGTATCGACGATGTTACAACCTTTTTCTTTTTCAAATAGCCACAGACCGCAGTGTCCCAACCGATAACACAAATTTCACACGTTTTCGTAAACCAAACGATTTATAAAGATTTGAGAATATTAGCTCGACGTTAGCACAAATGGATAGTGTAAAGTGTTTATTGTCGAGGAATGATAATGCACCAACATTTTTATTCCAGATATCGACGAATGCGACGGCAATCCTTGTCAGAATGGAGCAACGTGTACTGACGTCATCAATGGTTACAACTGCAGCTGTAAAGCTGGATACAGTGGCGTCAAGTGTGAGACTGGTATGACAGACTAATGCACCCTTGTATATCTCACGCGCGATTCTGTTGATGTGTTTTTACATTTGTTGTAGCCTTCTCGAGATTAGAAAGTTCATTATTCCAGCATAAATCGCTGATAACATTCGGAAAATCTAACATTTTGCAATACTTATTCAGATATTAGTTTTAGTTTTGCAACATTATATAAAACACCATTTGTTTGTGTCTCTCTGTTGTCAGACATCGACGAATGTGACAGTAACACATGCATGAATGGATCGACATGTGTAGACGGAATAAACGGGTACAACTGCACATGCGCGGCAGGATACACCGGCGACAGGTGTGAGACAGGTAGGTTTGAACACGTATGCAATGCTGGCCATCCCAGAATGTTTTTGGTCAGAACATTTCAAATGTTAACATTTGAAATTTAAAACGCACGACAGCCACGAACGCTGTAGTTGCACATTCGTGATTTGAGACAAATGAGGAATTTGGCTAAATAAAAAGGCTTCTTGATGCATCGATCTCTTGAAAATATCAAATAAACTTGCCTCTTGTCAAACTTCTCCTTATATTAACTCACAATATCTTGATATTCTGTGTACGTGCAGATATTAACGACTGTGCAAACGTGACGTGCATGAACGGCGGCACGTGCCAAGACCTGGTCGCCGACTACAGATGTTTGTGCGCGGCCGGCTACACTGGCTCCAACTGCAGCGTCGGTGAGTGAATGTTGGAACGGGAACCATTGCGGTATGGCGGTCTGGCGGTCTGGCGGTCTGGCGGTCTGGCGGTCTGGCGGTCTGGCGGTCTGGCGGTCTGGCGGTCTGGCGGTCTGGCGGTCTGGCGGTCTGGCGGTCTGGCGGTCTGGCGGTCTGGCGGTCTGGCGGTCTGGCTGTCTGGCGGTCAGGCGGTCTGGCGGCCAGCCTGTACGTTCGTTCGTATGTCTGTCTATCCGTGAGTCTGTCTGTCTGCCGGTCGGTCGATCCGTCTGTCTGTCTTCTGTCTTCGGTCGGTCGGTCGGTCGGTCGGTCGTTCGGTCGGTCGGTCGGTCGGTCGGTCGGTCGTTCGTTCGTTCGTTCGGTCGGTCGTTCGGTCGTTCGTTCGGTCGGTCGGTCGGTCGGTCGTTCGTTCGGTCGTTCGGTCGTTCGGTTGGTCGGTCGGTCGGTCGGACGGTCGGTCGGTCGGTCGGTCGGTCTGTCGGTCGGTCGGTCTGTCGGTCGGTCGGTCGGTCGGTCGGTCGGTCGGGCGGTCGGTCGGTCGGTCGGTCGGTCGGTCGGTCGGTCGGTCGGTCGGTCGGTCGGTCGGTCGGTCGGTCGGTCGGTCGGTCGGTCGGTCGGTCGGTCGGTCGGTCGGTCGGTCGGTCGGTCGGTCGGTCGGTCGGTCGGTCGGTCGGTCGGTCGGTCGGTCGGTCGGTCGGTCGGTCGGTCGGTCGGTCGGTCGGTCGGTCGGTCGGTCGGTCGGTCGGTCGGTCGGTCGGTCGGTCGGTCGGTCGGTCGGTCGGTCGGTCGGTCGGTCGGTCGGTCGGTGTTTGTGCGCGGCCGGCTACACTGGCTCCAACTGCAGCGTCGGTGAGTGAACGTTTGAGGTAGAGCCAACATTTACGACAATACGTTAGCGAATAATTACAATACCGATGTGGCATATGTTATGCTTAAAAGACAACAAACGGCGGATGGGGACGGCGGAAGACTGCAAGGATATCGACATTTTACAACAATTACGATGCTACCGTAAAAACGATCGTTTATGTGTAGATATCGACGATTGCGACAGAAAATCGTGAATGAGCGTTAACATGTGATATACTTGTAACCATACTCATTGTTTTCGAGTTGATCATTGATAATAATGTTCCCTTTCATAGTCGTATACATTCCTTGGTATGTCAACTTTTCCCTTACTTCTTTCTTCATTCAGATATAAATGAATGTGTCAGCCATCCATGCCAGAACGGAGCGACATGTTATGACCACTTCAACATGTACAACTGCAGCTGCATAGCTGGGTATACTGGCGTCATGTGTGAGACAGGTATGGCGGAATAATAAATCTCATGGGCAATTGGTGGAAGGGGGATTGTAGAGACGTGTATTATGTCTATGAAAGTGTTGGTTCTTACCACGTGATCGGAGCTCCCGGGTTCCTATACAAAGTGATAGAATGTTAAAGAAAATGGGACGTTCAGCGATAAATAGCTACCATGTCATTATGTCATTACAACGGACTTTCGTTAATTTGTTATCGAGGTCAAACTTAGATCCATTCAGTAGATTAGCTATGATATTTTGTTATAAACGTCAGTTATAGAATATCGATGTGACATTTCACCTTGACTTAAAGCTGGCACTGAAGTCGTTCGTTTATAGCGTTTAGATCCATTAGCTAACGGTCTCTACTACAATCAATGCTTCTATATTGCCGTTGTCAGAATCGCGTGATTCTGTCAAGAATATGTTTTCGTGATAGTTTTTTTTTCATGATGCAATGGAATTA
>OZ024855.1:58746367-58753867 GCA_964017155.1 Oasisia sp. SBJ-2009 | reverse complement strand
TCAACATTGGGGACTGTGTATCCCTCGTGTATCGGAGAATCACGATAATGTCGGTCCCGTCTCAATTTGAGACGTAAAAGAACCACTGAGGACGACAAGCACCCTATCAGTGACCATCCTCAGTGACTCCTGCGTTAGCCCAAGATTGGGCTGTTTGGAGTTAATAACCTGAGAACTGAGAATTATATATAACACCATTTGTTTGTGTCTCTCTGTTGTCAGACATCAATGAATGTAACAGTAATCCATGCATGAATGGATCAACATGTGTCGATGGAATCAACGGGTACAACTGCACATGCGCGGCAGGATACACCGGCGACAGGTGTGAAACAGGTAGGTGTGAACACGTATGCAATGCTGGCCATCACATAACTATTTTGGTCAGAACACTTGAAATGTTAACATCTGAAATTTATAACGCACGACAGTCACGAACGCTGTGGTTGCACATTCGTGATTTGAGACAAATGAGGAATTTGGCTAAATAAAAAGGCTTCTTGATGCATCGATCTCTTGAAAATATCAAATACACTTGCCTCTTGTCAAACTTCTCCTTATATTAACTCACAATATATTGATATTCTGTGTTCGTGCAGATATTGGCGACTGTGCAAACGTGACGTGCATGAACGGTGGCACGTGCCAAGACCGGGTCGACGACTATAGATGTTTGTGCGCGGCAGGCTACACTGGCTCCAACTGCAGCGTCGGTGAGTGAATGTTAGAGGGGGAACCGTTGCGGTCTGGCGGCCTGCCTGCCTGTACGTTCGTCCGTCTGTCTCTCTCTCCGTGAGTCTGTCTGCCTGTCTGTCTGTCTGTCTCTCTCTCTGTCTGTCTGTCTGTCTGTATGTCTGTCTGTCTGTCTGTCTGTCTGTCTGTCTGTCTGTCTGTCTGTCTGTCTGTCTGTCTGTCTGTCTGTCTGTCTGTCTGTCTGTCTGTCTGTCTGTCTGTCTTCTGTCGGTCTGTCTGTCGGTCTGTCTGTCCGTCGTTCGGTTATTCGTTCGTTCGTTCGTTCGTTCGTTCGTTCGTTATTTCGTTCGTTCGTTCGTTCGTTCGTTCGTTCGTTCGTTCGTTCGTTCGTTCGTTCGTTCGTTCGTTCGTTCGTTCGTTCGTTCGTTCGTTCGTTCGTTCGTTCGTTCGTTCGTTCGTTCGTTCGTTCGTTCGTTCGTTCGTTCGTTCGTTCGTTCGTTCGTTCGTTCGTTCGTTCGTTCGTTCGTTCGTTCGTTCGTTCGTTCGTTCGTTCGTTCGTTCGTTCGTTCGTTCGTTCGTTCGTTCGTTCGTTCGTTCGTTCGTTCGTTCGTTCGTTCGTTCGTTCGTTCGTTCGTTCGTTCGTTCGTTCGTTCGTTCGTTCGTTCGTTCGTTCGTTCGTTCGTTCGTTCGTTCGTTCGTTCGTTCGTTCGTTCGTTCGTTCGTTCGTTCGTTCGTTCGTTCGTTCGTTCGTTCGTTCGTTCGTTCGTTCGTTCGTTCGTTCGTTCGTTCGTTAGTTCGTTCGTTCGTTCGTTCGTTCGTTCGTTCGTTCGTATATATATATATACTTAGAAAATGGCATAATACATTAGCCCACACATTTGAAATATTAGCATCTAAAAGAGAAGTTTCAAGGCTGAATCATGTACAGTAAAATCAAGCTGCAAAGAGGTCATTTAAAGAACCTCTCCCGAAAATGTCAAACAAGTCTGGCTTTTGTCAAACAACCCTAGAGGGGTTGTTATCATAAACTATTATTATCGGAAAGTATTTCTCAATGACATACACATACGGTAGTGTTGTACATGATATCGCAAATATGTCTCTTTCTTCAAGCTAAACTTTTTATTTTGTAACATTTGTTGGTTATTAATGCGAGCATGTTTTTTTTATATTTATCATTACCGATCATTGATATTACATATATATTTATTATTATTATCATCATGATCATGTTCATTAACGTCGCCAGCGATAGACGTTGAGTCGACTGTATCTACTCCGAATGTAAACGAAACGACAACAGCGCCACCAACACAACCTGAGTCGAGCGAATCTGCAACAGCAACAAACATGACAACAACTGCTCCACCGGGTAAATTGATCACATAATATATTTATTGTGTTCATTTAGTTAATAGCCATATGTAATGAATGGTTCATCCCGTTTCCTTGTCCGTTTCCCTTGACCGAGGAAAAGGACCGGTCAAATATGGGATGGTTGTCACACCGCTGCAAATTTTAACATTTAAAAAGAAACAAACACCCACGAGTTGTGAGAGATGCGGGACCAGATATTCTCTTAACATATCATCCACACACACACACACACACACACACACACACACACACACACACACACACACACACACACACACACACACACACACACACACACACACACACACACACACACACACACACACGCACGCACGCACGCACGCACGCACGCACGCACACACACACACACACACACACACACACACACACATATATATAACACCCAAAAAGACATTGAGTTATTCGTTATGGGAGTCAGACGTGGAATCGATGAGTAAATTACGTAGTAGTGTTTTGTTAAATATCTATCAACGTAAGATTATATCTTTACATAAAAACTAGCGACGGAGTCTCCTGGCACGTTTGTGTAAGTTGTAAGAAGAGCACAGCTGTTTCATAATCGTTTGTACCATTCAATAAGTACATGTTAAAAGAGGACACCTACCGACAATGCTAATAAGCATATTCTTTGTCTTTCTTTTGTCAGAAGTCAATGAATGTAACAGTAACCCGTGCATGAATGGTTCGACATGTGTCGATGGAATCAACGGGTACAACTGCACATGCGCGGCAGGATACACCGGCGACAGGTGTGAGACAGGTAGGTTTGAACGTGTCAGTAATGCTTGTCGTAACATAAAGACTGTTTCTAGAACGTTACAAGTTTTATAAATAGCTCAACTGTGTTGCAGTCACTGTGTACCATAAAAGACAATCAATGCAGTAAAGCGTCATAGAGAGTACATATATATATATATATATGTATATGTATATATATATATATATATATATATATATATATATACATATATATATATATATATATATATATACGTATATATATACATATATGTATATATACATATATATATATATATATTTATATATATATATATATGTATATATATATATATATATATATATATATATATATATATATATATATATATATATTTATATATATATGTATATATATATATATATATATATATATATATATATATATATTTATATATATATCAATTCATCGCCATATCATATTAATATTACTTAATTCTGCCTTTCCGTGCTTATTGGCTGTTGTTTAATCCCCGTGATATAAAACAGTTATGTATATGTTTGTTCATGTTACTGGTAAAGAATGCACATTCTCTTTCTAAATAGTCACCAGCGACAATCTACTAAAATATATTTATAATGGGAGAGAGGGAGGGAGGGAGGGAGGGAGGGAGGGAGGGAGGGAGGGAGGGAGGGAGGGAGGGAGGGAGGGAGGGAGGGAGGGAGCGAGGGAGGAGGCGATTGGGTGTGTGAGTGAATGAGTGACTGAAGGTGTGACTGAGGGAGGGAGGGAGGGAGGGAGGTAGGGAAAGAGAGAGGGAGGGAGGGAGGGAGGGAGTCAGTCAGTCAGTGAATGTGTGACTGAGTGAGGGAGGGAGGGAGGGAGGTAGGGAAAGAGAGAGGGAGGGAGGGAGGGAGGGAGTCAGTTAATGAATGTGTGACTGAGTGAGGGAGGGAGGGGGGGAGGAAGGTAGGCAGGGGGTAGGGAGGGAGAGAGGGAGGGAGGGAGTGACTGAGTGAATGATTGAGTGAATGAGTGTATGTTTGCGTGTTTGTGTTTTTGCTCCTATGGTAGCCCTACTATAATTGTTTTGTTTTGTGTGCATGCATTCTACTACTTGATAACTTGCGTGTGTGCATTTGTCGTACATGAAGTCGGTGCGTGTTGCGTGTGATTAACTAAATTTGGTGTCAGCCTATTTGGTAAATCCAATGGCCATCCCAGAATGTTTTTGGTCAGAATATTTCAAATGTAAACATCTGAAATTTAAAACGCACGACAACCACGAACGCTGTAGTTGCACATTCGTGATTTGAGACAAATGAGGAATTTGGCTAAATAAAAAGGCTTCTTTAAGCATCGATCTTTTGAAAATATCAAATAAGCCTGCCTCTTGTCAAACTTCTCCTTATATTAACTCACAATATCTTGATATTCTGTGTCCGTGCAGATATTGACGACTGTGCAAACGTGACGTGCATGAACGGTGGCACGTGCCAAGACCTGGTCGACGACTATAGATGTTTGTGCGCGGCCGGCTACACTGGCTCCAACTGCAGCGTCGGTGAGTGAATGTTAGAGGGGAACCATTGCGGTCTGGCGGTCTGCCTGCCTGTACGTTCGTCCGACTGTGTGTCTTTCTATGAGTGTGTCTTTCTGTGAGCATGTCTGTCTGTCTGTCTGTCTGTCTGTCTGTCTGTCTGTCTGTCTGTCTGTCTGTCTGTCTGTCTGTCTGTCTGTTTGTCTGTCTGTCTGTCTGTCTGTCTGTCTGTCTGTCTGTCTGTCGTTCGGTTTTTCTGTCGTTCGTTCGTTCGTTCGTTCGTTCGTTCGTTCGTTCGTTCGTTCGTTCGTTCGTTCGTTCGTTCGTTCGTTCGTTCGTTCGTTCGTTCGTTCGTCCGTCCGTCCGTCCGTCCGTCCGTCCGTTCGTTCCGTCGGTCCGTCGGTCCGTCGGTCCGTCGGTCCGTCGGTCCGTCGGTCCGTCGGTCCGTCGGTCCGTCGGTCCGTCGGTCCGTCGGTCCGTCGGTCCGTCGGTCCGTCGGTCCGTCGGTCCGTCGATCCGTCGGTCGGGGGGGGGGGGATTCACGATTGGCGTATTTCGTTAGCCCACACATTTGAAATATTAACATCTAAAAGATAAGTTTCAAAACAAATTATGAACGATATTCTTGTGATTTTCCTACAACTTAATTATGTCCAGTAAAATAAAGCCGCAAAGGGGATATTTTAAGAGCTTCTCAAGAAAATGTCGAACGAGTCTGGCTTTTGTCAAACAACCCTAAACGGGTTGTTATCATAAATATTTTTTTTATTGAAAAGTGTTTCTCAATGACATACACATACTGAAGTGTCGTACAAGATATCGCAAATATGTCTCTCTTTCTTCAAGCTAATTACATTTATTATTATTATCATCATGATCATGTTCATTAACGTCGCCAGCGATAGACGTTCAGTCGACTGTATCTACTCCGAATGTAAACGAAACGACAACAGCGCCACCAACACAACCTGAGTCGAGCGAATCTGCAACTGCAACAAACATGACAACAACTGCTCCACCGGGTAAATTGATCACATAATATATTTATTGTGTTCATTTAGTTAATAGCCTTATGTAATGAATGGTTCATCCCGTTTCCTTGTCCGTTTCCATTGACCGAGGAAAAGGACCGGTCAAATATGGGATGGTTGTCACACCGCTGCAATTTTCAACATTTAAAAACAACCAAACCCCCACCACTTTTGAGAGATGCGGGATCAGATATTCTCTTACCATATATCATATACCTATCACATCCAAAAAGACATCCATTTATTCGTTATGGGAGTCGACTGTGGAATCGATAAGCAAATTACGTACTAGTAGTGTTTTGTTAAATATCTATCAACGTGAGATTTGATCTTTACAAAAAAACTAGCGACGGAGTCGCGTAACACGTTCGGTTAGGTTAGCTAGATGTCTCTATCATCATTACTGTAAGTGCGCAGTTGTTTCATATTCGTCTGTACAATTCAATAAATACATTTTAAAAGAGGACACCTACCGACAATGCAAATTAGCAAATGTTTTTGTCTTTCTTTTTTCAGAAGTCAATGAATGTAACAGTAACCCGTGCATGAATGGGTCGACATGTGTCGATGGAAACAGCGGATACAACTGCACATGCGCGGCAGGATACACCGGCGACAGGTGTGAGACAGGTAGGTTTGAACGTGTCAGTAATGCTTGTCGTAACATAAAGACTTTTTCTAGAACGTTACAAGTTTTATAAATAGCTCAACTGTGTTGTAGTCACTGTGTACAATAAAAGACAACCAATGCAGTAAAGTGTGTCATAGCGTATATATATATATATATATATATATATATATATATATATATATATATATATATACGCTATGACACACTTTACTGCATTGGTTGTCTTTTATTGTACACAGTGACTACAACACAGTTGAGCTATTTATAAAACTTGTAACGTTCTAGAAAAAGTCTTTATGTTACGATATATATATATATATATATATATATATATATATATATATATATATATATATATATATATATATATATATATACCAGTGCATCGCCATGTCATATTAATACTACTTAACGCTGCCCTTCCGTGCTTATTGGCTGTTGTTTAGTCCCCATGATATAAAACAGTTACGGTATATGTTTGTTCATGTTACTGGTAAAGAATGCACATTCTTTTCTAAATAGTCACCAGCGACAGTCTACTAAACCATATTTATAATGACAGTGAAATTAATATTAGGCTCATTGAAACTTTAGTAGCAATTAGGCGCAGGCCTTTATTGGTTTTACCAAATAGTCTGACAGTTCTACCAAATTTTTTGAATCACGCAACACGCACCGACTTCATGTACGACAAATGCACACACGCAAGTAATCCCGTAGTAGAATGCATGCACACAAAACACGAGCATTTATAGTAGGCCTAACATAGGAGCAAAAACACAAACACGCAAACATACACTAATTCACTCACTCACTCATTCACACAAAACACGCGTATTTATAGCAAACATACACTCATTTACTCACTCATTCATTCAGTCACTCCTTCCCTCACTCCCCCACTCACTCACTCACTCACTCTCTCCCTCCCTCCCTCTCTCCCTCCCTCCCTCCCTCCCTCCCTCCCTCCCTCCCTCCCTCCCTCCCTCCCTCCCTCCCTCCCTCCCTCCCTCCCTCCCTCCCTCTCTCTTTCCCTACCTCCCTCCCTCCCTCACTCAGTCACACATTCACTGACTGACTGACTCCCTCCCTCCCTCGCTCCCTCGCTCCCTCGCTCCCTCCCTCCCTCCGTCCCTCCCTCCCTCCCTCCCTCCCTCCCTCCCTCCCTCAGTCACACCTTCAGTCACTCATTCACTCACACACCCAATCGCCTCCTCACTCGCTCATTCGCGCGTTCGCCCACACACTCGCTCACTCACGAACTCACTAACTCACTAACTCGCTAACTCACTAACAAACGCACTCACGCATTCACACACTCATGCACTCACTCACGCGCTCACGCACTCACTCACGCAGTCACGCACTCACGCACTCACGCACTCACGCACTCACGCACTCACGCACTCACGCACTCACGCACTCACGCACTCACGCACTCACGCACTCACGCACTCACGCACTCACGCACTCACGCACTCACGCACTC
>OZ024855.1:58723867-58741367 GCA_964017155.1 Oasisia sp. SBJ-2009 | reverse complement strand
TCCGTCCGTCCGTCCGTCCGTCCGTCCGTCCGTCCGTCCGTCCGTCCGTCCGTCCGTCCGTCCGTCCGTCCGTCCGTCCGTCCGTCCGTCCGTCCGTCCGTCCGTCCGTCCGTCCGTCCGTCCGTCCGTCCGTCCGTCCGTCCGTCCGTCCGTCCGTCCGTCCGTCCGTCCGTCCGTCCGTCCGTCCGTCCGTCCGTCCGTCCGTCCGTCCGTCCGTCCGTCCGTCCGTCCGTCCGTCCGTCCGTCCGTCCGTCCGTCCGTCCGTCCGTTCCTCCGTCCGTCCGTCCGTCCGTCCGTCGGTCCGTCGGTCCGTCGGTCCGTCCCTCCGTCCCTCCGTCCCTCCGTCCCTCCGTCCCTCCGTCCCTCCGTCCCTCCGTCCCTCCGTCCCTCCGTCCGTCCAATGTATCAACGATGTTACTGTAAATTTCTTGTAAGATAATTTTTATCAAAATTACCTAAATATGTTTAGATCAATTCGTATACAGACCCCAACAAAATGTCAAAATACCCTGACTGTTGCAAAACTGACACAACATTTGAGGCGTTTGCAAACATCAACATTTTTCTTTTTCAAATAGGCACAGACCGTAGTGCCCCAACCGATAACACAGATTTCACACGTTTTTGTAAACCAAGTGATTTATTTAGATTTGTGAATATTAGATGGACATTAGCATAAATGGATAGTGTAAAGTGTTTATTGTCGATGAATTATAATGCACCAAAATGTTTTTTATTCCAGATATCGACGAATGCGACGGCAATCCTTGTCAGAATGGAGCAACGTGTACCGATGACATCAATGGTTACAACTGCAGCTGTAAAGCTGGATACAGTGGCGTCAAGTGTGAGACTGGTATGACGGAATAATGCACCCATGTATATCTCACGCGCGGTTCTGTTGGTGTGTTTTTAAATTTGTTGTAGCCTTCTCGAGATTAGAAAGTTCATAAATCGGTGATATAATTCGGAAAATCTAACATTCTTGAACGATTATTCAGATATATAAGTTGTAGTTTTGCAACATTAGATATAACACCATTTGTTTGTGTCTCTCTGTTGTCAGACATCAACGAATGTGACGCCAACCCATGTATGAATGGTTCGACATGTGTAGACGGAATCAACGGGTACAACTGCACATGCGCGGCAGGATACACCGGCGACAGGTGTGAGACAGGTATGTTTGAACACGTATACAATGCTGGCCATCCCAGAAAGTTTTTGGTCAGAACATTTCAAATGTTAACATCTGAAATTTAAAACGCACGACAGCCACGAATGCTGTGGTTGCACATTCGCGATTTGAGACAAATGAGGAATTTGGCTAAATAAAAAGACGTCTTGATGCATCGATCTCTTGAAATTATCAAATAAACTTGCCTCTTGTCAAACTTCTCCTTATATTAACTCACAATATCTTTATATTCTGTGTCCGTGCAGATATTGACGACTGTGCAAACGTGACGTGCATGAACGGAGGCACATGCCAAGACCTGGTCGACAACTATAGATGTTTGTGCGCGGCCGGCTACACTGGCTCCAACTGCAGCGCCGGTGAGTGAATGTTACAGGGGGAACTATTCCGGTCTGGCGGTCTGCCTGCATGTGCGTTCGTCCGTCTGGCTGTCTCTCCGTAAGTCTGTCGTTCGTTCGTTCGTTCGTTCGTTCGTTCGTTCGTTCGTTCGTTCGTTCGTTCGTTCGTTCGTTCGTTCGTTCGTTCGTTCGTTCGTTCGTTCGTTCGTTCGTTCGTTCGTTCGTTCGTTCGTTCGTTCGTTCGTTCGTTCGTTCGTTCGTTCGTTCGTTCGTTCGTTCGTTCGTTCGTTCGTTCGTTCGTTCGTTCGTTCGTTCGTTCGTTCGTTCGTTCGTTCGTTCGTTCGTTCGTTCGTTCGTTCGTTCGTTCGTTCGTTCGTTCGTTCGTTCGTTCGTTCGTTCGTTCGTTCGTTCGTTCGTTCGTTCGTTCGTTCGTTCGTTCGTTCGTTCGTTCGTTCGTTCGTTCGTTCGTTCGTTCGTTCGTTCGTTCGTTCGTTCGTTCGTTCGTTCGTTCGTTCGTTCGTTCGTTCGTTCGTTCGTTCGTTCGTTCGTTCGTTCGTTCGTTCGTTCGTTCGTTCGTTCGTTCGTTCGTTCGTTCGTTCGTTCGTTCGTTCGTTCGTTCGTTCGTTCGTTCGTTCGTTCGTTCGTTCGTTCGTTCGTTCGTTCGTTCGTTCGTTCGTTCGTTCGTTCGTTCGTTCGTTCGTTCGTTCGTTCGTTCGTTCGTTCGTTCGTTCGTTCGTTCGTTCGTTCGTTCGTTCGTTCGTTCGTTCGTTCGTTCGTTCGTTCGTTCGTTCGTTCGTTCGTTCGTTCGTTCGTTCGTTCGTTCGTTCGTTCGTTCGTTCGTTCGTTCGTTCGTTCGTTCGTTCGTTCGTTCGTTCGTTCGTTCGTTCGTTCGTTCGTTCGTTCGTTCGTTCGTTCGTTCGTGCGTGCGTGCGTGCGTGCGTGCGTGCGTGCGTGCGTGCGTGCGTGCGTCCGTCCGTCCGTCCGTCCGTCCGTCCGTCGGTCGGTCGGTCGGTCGGTCGGTCGGTCGGTCGGTCGGTCGGTCGGTCGGTCGGTCGGTCGGTCGGTCGGTCGGTCGGTCGGTCGGTCGGTCGGTCGGTCGGTCGGTCGGTCGGTCGGTCGGTCGGTCGGTCGGTCGGTCGGTCGGTCGGTCGGTCGGTCGGTCGGTCGGTCGGTCGGTCGGTCGGTCGGTCGGTCGGTCGGTCGGTCGGTCGGTCGGTCGGTCGGTCGGTCGGTCGGTCGGTCGGTCGGTCGGTCGGTCGGTCGGTCGGTCGGTCGGTCGGTCGGTCGGTCGGTCGGTCGGTCGGTCGGTCGGTCGGTCGGTCGGTCGGTCGTCCATTCTGGTCGACGACAATAGCTGTTTGTGGACGGCCGGCTACACTGGCTCAAACTACAGCGTCGGGGAGTGAACGGTTGAGGTAGAGCCATCATTTCCGAACATACGTTTGCGAATACTTATAATACGGCTGTGGCATAGGTTGTGCTTAAAAGACAACAAACGTCGGATAGCCACGGTGGAAGACGGCAAGGATACCGAAGTTTTACAACAATTACGATTCTACCGTATCGCCTAAAAACAATTGTTTCTGTGTAGATATCGACGATTGCGACAGCAAATCGTGCATGATCGTTACCATGTGATATATTTGTAATCATACGCATTGTTATCGAGTTGATCATTGTTAATAATGTTCCCTTTCATAGTCGTATAAATTTCTTAGCATGTCAGATTGTACCTTACTTCTTTCTTCGTTCAGATATAAATGAATGTGACAGCCATCCATGCCTGAACGGAGCGACATGTTCCGACTACCTTCACATGTACAACTGCAGCTGCGAAGCTGGGTACACTGGCGTCACGTGTGAGACAGGTATGGCGGACTAATATACCTCACGGAGAGTCGGTGATTTGGGGATTGTATAGACATGTGTTATATTTATTAAAATTATGGTACTTACCATGTATATGGGGACCCTATGATTATAAAAATGATAGAACATTAAAGAAAATCGGACGTTCAGCGATAAATACTATTATAGAAGTTGTAGTTATGCAACACTTGCGTAAACTTACTTCGTCGATTTGTAAGATTTTACATTAGAACGGACTTTCGTTGATTTGTTATCGAAGTGAAACTTAGATCCACTCAATAGATTGACAACGATAAAGGTCTCTTTTGTTATATACGTTAGGTGACATTTGAACTTGACTTAAAACTCTGGCGTTTATGTATTGTGGCACGTTCGCTTATAGTGTTAAGATGCGTTAGCTAATGCTCTCTACTACAATCACTGCAACTACGCAGCTGTTGTCATAATCGCATGAATCTCTCAAGAAAGTGTAAATCTAAAAAGAGGACACATAGCGCCCGCATCTTACTAACCGACTTACATGTTAACCGTGCTCGTAATATTATTTCGTGATGCAATGGAGTTACATCCACTAGTTGTGTGTGTCTTTCTGTCGTCAGACATCAATGAATGTGACAATAACACATGTATGAATGGAGCGTCATGTATCGATGACATCAACGGGTACAACTGCACATGCGCGGCAGGATACACCGGCGACAGGTGTGAGACAGGTAGGTTTCCTGCTTGTATGTGATGTTTGTCATAATAGCACAACCGCTAAGATACAACTGATTCTCAATGTTCGTTAGTATTAATTGGTTCGCACTCATTGTACATGTAACGCTAACACGTGCGATTTATTATGCAAGAGAACGGGTCGGCGGTGTCACCATAAATTTCTTATAAAACAATGATATCCAAATTAACAAAATAAATACATCAATTCATGTACATAAAATGTCAAAAAAGTCTTACTGTTGCCTAATTAACACAACTTCTGAGCCATTTCCAAAGGTAATTGTTTTTTAATCAGGAGCAGATAGTAGAGTCCTACCTGATAACACACATTTGACACACTTTCGTAAATCAAAAGACTTGTTAAGATTTATGAATATTGGCTGGATATTAGCACGATTGTAGAGTGTAAAGTTTTTTGCTTATGAATTATAATGCACTGTATTTGTTTATTTTTATTCCAGATATTGACGAATGCGAGGGCAATTCTTGTCAAAACGAAGCAACTTGTATTGACATCATCAATGGTTACAACTGCAGCTGTAAAGCCGGATACAGTGGCATCAAGTGTGAGACTGGTATGACGGAATTGTATATCTCACGCGCGAATCTGTTGATGTGTTTGTAAATTTGTCGTTGCCTTCTCGAGATTAGAAAGTTCATGATTCCAGTATAAATCGGTGACACATTACAGAAAATCTTACATTCTTCGATTAGTATTCAGAAATAGTAGTTGTACGTTTGTACTCGTAATATTATTTCGTGATGCAATGGAGTTGCATCCACTATTTGTTTGTGTCTGACTGTTGCAAGACATCAATGAATGTGACGCCAACCCATGTATGAATGGAGCGACATGTGTTGACGGAATCAACGGGTACAACTGCACATGCGCGGCAGGATACACCGGCGACAGGTGTGAGACAGGTAGGTTTGAAAACGTATGCAATGCTGGCCATCACATAACTATTTTGGTACGAACATTTGAAATGTTAGCATGTGAAATTTTAAACGCACGACAGCCACGAACGATGTAGTTGTACATTAGAGATAAGAGATGCATAAGGAATTCGGCTAAATATAAAGATCTCTTGACGCATCGATCTCTTGTCAAACTTCTCCTTATAATAATTCATAATACCCTTATGTCCGTGCAGATATTGTCGACTGTGCAAACTCTACTATTCAACAACTATATTTTAAAAGAGGACACATACCGACAGTGCAAATGAGCAAATGTTGTCTTCTTTTGTCAGAAGTCAATGAATGTAACAGTAACCCGTGCATGAATGGGTCGACATGTGTCGACGGAATCAACGGGTACAACTGCACATGCGCGGCAGGATACACCGGCGACAGGT
Organism: Oasisia sp. SBJ-2009; assembly: GCA_964017155.1. Classification (NCBI taxonomy): domain Eukaryota; kingdom Metazoa; phylum Annelida; class Polychaeta; order Sabellida; family Siboglinidae; genus Oasisia; species Oasisia sp. SBJ-2009. Next base: position 58,735,884 of record OZ024855.1, on the reverse strand, counting down.
GTGACACAGGTAGGTTTAAACGTGTCAGTAATGCTTGTCGTAACAGAATTTCTTTTTAGAACGATACAATTTTTATATACAGCCCAACTGAGTTGTAGTCACAGTGTATAATAAAATAAAATCTATGCAGTAAAGCGTCATAGAGTATTATATATATATATATATATATATATATATATATATATATATATATATTATTTATATATATATATATATATATATATTATTTATATATATATATATATATATATATATATATATACATATATATATATATATATATATATATATATATATATATATATATATATATATATATATATATATTTATATATATATATATATATATATATATATATATATATATATATATATATATATATATATATATATATATATATATATATATCAATGCATCGCCATTTCATACAGTATTAATACTACTTAATTCTGCCCTTCTGTGCTTTTTTGCTGTTTTTTAATCCATATGATATAAAACAGTTACGGCATCTGTTTGTTCAGGTTACTGGTAAAATGCACATACTCTTTCTTATTACGCACCAGCGACAATCTACTCACTCACTCACTCACTCACTCACTCACTCACTCACTCACTCACTCACTCACTCACTCACTCACTCACTCACTCACTCACTCACACGCTCGCTTACTCACTCATTCATTCATTCATTCATTCATTCATTCATTCATTCACTCATTTACTCACATACTCACTTACTCACTTACTCACGCACTCTCACACTCACGCACTCACTCATTTACTCATTCACCCACTCACTCACTTTATTCTTTCAGAGGTAAACGAGTGTGACAGCCATCCCTGTAAGAACGGAGCGATATGTTCTGACCAAGTCGATTTGTACAACTGCAGCTGCGAAGTTGGGTACACTGGCGTCACGTGTGAGACAGGTATGGCGGACTAACTTATCCCACATATCAGTAGTGGGAGTGGAAGTATTCCGCTGAAAATATTCAAATTTTTGTCCTCGCTTCTAGAATAGAAATTCGCGGATTCCTATACAAACCGGGGCTTACTTGCTTATGTTGCGAGCGTAGTGGTACGCGTAGCATCCCGTGTTATTGCCCTCCAGCCTGCCCTGTCACCGGTTGCGACAATCATCATGTGAGAGTTGGATGTCTTCACAGATTTGGTCTGTCCAGCATAGGGGTGGTCTGCCACGGGGACGCCGCCAGGAGGAGGGAGCTGATGACGACAGGATGTCGATGCTCTGTGTGCCTGATGGAAGACGACATATGTGCCCGAAGGCACCAAGACGACGTTTGCGGAAGGTGGTGGTTAGTGGGTGTTTTCCGGTTCGGGCGTAGACTTCAGTATTGGTGACACGATCATACCAGCGGATACCCAATATTCTGCGCAAGGCTTTGGTGTTGAATGCGTCGAGGCGACGTTGTTGAGCCTTGGTGAGAGTCCATGATGCAGCGCTGTAAGTTACGACAGAGATGACGAGTGAGTCGTATAGTCGTAATTTGGTTTTAAGTGAGAGACGTGGAGAACGCCAGACAGATGAGAGTTTTGACATGGTTGAGGTGGCGATTGCTATCCGGCGCTTTAAGTAATCGTTGCAGCTGTTATTGTGAGATAAGGTGCACCCGAGATAGGTGAAGTTGTTGGTGGTCTCTACGGTTTGAGGGCCGATGCTAGACTGTTGGGGTACGGACAGCCACGGGCTGAGGGACTGCAGCATAGTTTTTGACCAATTGATGTGTAGGCCCAACTTGGAGGATTCTCTGCTGAAGATAAGAACAGCATCTTTAATGGTGTCGAATAGTTCAGCGAGTAACACAACGTCGTCTGCGTAATCCAGGTCGGTTATTGGTTCATGGGAGTCACTAAAGGTTGCACCAAAGGATAAGGTCTGCTTTGTTCGGGAGAGGATTCGGTCCGTGGCGGTGTTGAAGAGGTTGGCAGCAAGAACACAGCCCTGTCGTACACCTGTTGAGATGGTGAATGGTTCTGCGAGACTGCCGTTTACACGTACCATACGTTTCGTAGAGGTGTACAGCATTGTGATGATGTCAATGATGTTTTGTTATGTACCGATTATTTTTAGGATGTTCCAAAGAGATTCACAGTCCAGGGAGGGAGTCGAATGCAGCTATTAGATCAATATATGCAGCGAATAGGGACTCTCTGTCCCGGGGGGCATACTAGAAAATAGGACATATTGCAATAAATAATATACGGCACTTTCATATGTTTATTTCCACGATTTGTGAAAGTACTTTAGTGTTGTGTGACTTCGGAGAGTTTGACCATATAATATAGGCGCCCAATACGTAATAGAAACATACAAGGACAAAGAAATGTAAATAAGACTTAGCAATGTGGCTTAGAGGTCGTGACGGAATTTAACGACTCTTACATGCGATAGCTCTTGCTCCATACACTCACAATTAAAACAGCTCAGCTATTATCACAACTGTCTGAATATTTGAACACTATTTTAATCTAACAGGAGACAATTTTTAAGAGAACATCTAAGTGAACGTTGGTTTTAGTATTATTTCAAAAAAACAGCTGAGTGATGTCCTTTAATTCCTTGTATCGTCCTGTTGTCAGATATCAACGAATGTGACGCCAGCCCATGTATGAACGGGGCGACATGTGTTGATAAGGTCAACGGGTACAACTGCACATGCGCGGCAGGACACACCGGCGACAGGTGTGAGACAGGTGGGTTTGAACGTGTCAGTATAATAAAATACAATCAATACTGTAAAACGTCATAGTGTATATATATATATATATATATATATATATATATATATATATATATATATATATATATATATATATATATATATATAGCGTCACTGATTTAGTACCACAGTAACTCAGCCAATCACTTCATTAACTCGCCAACTCGCTTGTTCTCTCTATTTGCTCGTTCACTCAGTCACTCACTTACTCATTTACTCACTTACTCAGTTACGCACTCATGGACTAACGCACACACGCACTCACACAATTACGCACTCACTCATTCACCCACTCACTCATTTTATTCTTTCAGAGATAAACGAATGTGACAGCCTTCCATGTCAGAACGGAGCGACATGTTCTGACCTCGTCGATTTGTACAACTGCAGCTGCGTAGCCGGCTACACTGGCGTCATGTGTGAGACAGGTATGGCGGATTAATTTATCCCGCATACAAGTAAAGGGAGAGGAGGTATTCAGATGAAAATATTATAATTGGTGTGCCCGCTTCTAAAATAGGAATTCGCGGAGTCCTATATAAGCCGGGGGGCATATTAGAAAATACGACATATTGTGATAAATATTATATGGAACTTTCATATGTTTATTTCCACGATTTGTGAAAGTATATTAGTGTTGTGTGACTTCGGAAAGTTTGACCATAGAAAATATACTATATGTAGCTAGGCCCCAATACGTAATAGAAAAATACAAGGACAAATACATTTAAGCAAGACTTAGCAATGTGGTATAGAGGTCGTGACGGAGTTTAACGACTCTAATATGCGATAGCTATTGCTCCATACACTCACAAATTAAAACAGCTCAGCTATTATCACAACTGTCTGTATATTTGAACACAATTGTAGTCTAACACGAGACAATTTTTAAAAAGAGCATCTAAATGAACGTTGGTTTTAGTATTATTTCAAAATAGAGCCGAGTGATGTCGGCTAATTCTATATATCGTCCTGTTGTCAGATATCAACGAATGTGACGCCAGCGCATGTATGAACGGGGCGACATGTGTCGATGAAGTCAACGGGTACAACTGCACATGCGCGGCAGGATACACCGGCGACAGGTGTGAGACAGGTGGGTTTCAAAACGTATGCAATGCTGACCATCAGAGCACGATCTTGACGACACCAAGGGTAGTTCTTAGCGTTCGGTGAAATTTCCACATCTCAGATGAAAACATTTGAAATTTAGGCGTAATTTGCACGACAACTAAAGAACGATATAATTGCACATTCGCGATAAGGAACTCGCTAAAATAAAAGATCTCTTGACACATCGATCTTTAAAAAAAATTAAACAAGCCTGCCGTTTGTCAAATTGTGCCCTATATTGACCAGCATATGTTTGTTTCCGTGCAGATATTGACGACTGTGCAAGCGTGACGTGCATGAACGGCGGCACGTGCCAAGACCTGGTCGACGACTATAGATGTTTGTGCGCGGCCGGCTACACTGGCTCCAACTGCAGCGTCGGTGAGTGAATGTTAGAGGGGGAACCAACATTTCCAAAAACACGTTAGCGAATGTAGTATTACTGTTGTTATAATACTTTGTTGTTATTTAGAAAACAACCAGTGAGCTGGAACTACGGGGGCATGGCAGGAATACCGAAGTGTTCTGTAAATGTAACATTTACTAAGAACTAAGTGGGCCATATAACTATTTACGAGGCATTGGGGATTCTGGATAATAATCTACATTGAAATTTCTTTTCACATTTCGCACAGAAATATATGGGTTATCACATTTCACACAGAAAAAAAGTTGTTAAGTTACTATTCAAGAGGAAATAATTTTGAAAAGTAAGGATGAAAAAAATACCCTCTCCCGTTGCAGACATTGACGAGTGCGCCAGTCATCCGTGCATGAACAACGGAACATGTGAAGATCTGGTGAACAGTTTCTCCTGCAACTGCACGGGAAATTACAATGGTTCCACGTGCAACATAGGTAGGACAAAGTCATTTTAATTTGCGGGTAGGTCCTTCTTTGTTGAGTGTCAATGAGGTTATACAGAAAATCTATCGATGCTCACAACAATATATGTATATATTATATATATATATATATATATATATATATATATATATATATATATATATATATATACTATAAATATATATAATTCAAATAGGCTGTATGTCAATTATCTTACAATATTGCTGAAGTTTAAAAAAATTATTTCTTCTGCAATTGTATCGGAATGTACATTGGTTTTAGGTGCAACATACTTTACTCGGCTGTTTCACGTGCTCCTTGTTTAGTCTGTATTTATATGCGCATACCAATTACACTCATTCGTACCTTGCAAAGTAGAAATTAACATATTGTATATACTAAAAAAAAGGTAAGTGTGCATTAATGCTACTTTTATGTTGCTGGAATGGTTGCATGTTTCACATTTCCTGGTGTTGCTTTAGGACAACTGTGTACAGAGACACCTTGTGCCAATGGAGGGACTTGTCTGGAAACTGGCGGCAACCGGACATGTGATTGTGTCGCTGGATACACGGGCCTGGATTGTGAGACAGGTGGGAAGTTACTTCCGGTGTATATGTTTTAATACGATGTGACATCAATTATGGTGACCTCTGTCTGTCCGTCTGTTTCTCCGTCCGATGTCCGGTCCGTCGTGTCTGTCCGTCCTTCGGTCTATCCGGTGTCCAGTCCGTCCAGTCCGTCAGGGTCGTGCGGTCGTCTGGTCGACGGTCGGTCGGTCGGTCGGTCGGTCGGTCGGTCGGTCGGTCGTTCGGTCGGTCGTTCGTTCGTTCGTTCGTTCGTTCGTTCGTTCGTTCGTTCGTTCGTTCGTTCGTTCGTTCGTTCGTTCGTTCGTTCGTTCGTTCGTTCGTTCGTTCGTTCGTTCGTTCGTTCGTTCGTTCGTTCGTTCGTTCGTTCGTTCGTTCGTTCGTTCGTTCGTTCGTTCGTTCGTTCGTTCGTTCGTTCGGTCGTTCGGTCGTTCGGTCGTTCGTCAGTTCGTTCGTTCGGTCGTTCGGTCGTTCGGTCGTTCGGTCGTTCGTTCGTTCGTTCGTTCGTTCGTTCGTTCGTTCGTTCGTTCGTTCGTTCGTTCGTTCGTTCGTTCGTTCGTTCGTTCGTTCGTTCGTTCGTTCGTTCGTTCGTTCGTTCGTTCGTTCGGTCGTTCGGTCGTTCGGTCGTTCGGTCGTTCGGTCTTTCGGTCGTTCGTTCGTTCGTTCGTTCGTTCGTTCGTTCGTTCGTTCGTTCGTTCGTTCGTTCGTTCGTTCTTTCGTTCGTTCGTTCGTTCGTTCGTTCGGTCGGTCGGTCGGTCGGTCGGTCGGTCGGTCGGTCGGTCGGTCGGTCGGTCGGTCGGTCGGTCGGTCGGTCGGTCGGTCGGTCGGTCGGTCGGTCGGTCGGTCGGTCGGTCGGTCGGTCGGTCGGTCTTTTGTCTGTCTCTTTCGTTCCTCTGTCTACTTTTCAGTGTCTGTCTCTGTCTCTCCCTGTCTGTGTTCTCTGGCTCTTTATGTGCAATATATAATGTAAATTATATCATGTTTAGTGTGTAATACACAATGCATAATATATAATATAATATGTTATATACTATGTATTATGTTGTAATATCTAATATATGGTACATTATACATGATACATAATATTAATTCATTTGCACATTTGCTCATTTACTCATCCATCCATCCATCCATCCATCCATCCATCCATCCATCCATCCATCCATCCATCCATCCATCCATCCATCCATCCATCCATCCATCCATCCATCCATCCATCCATCCATCATTCATTCATTCATTCATTCATTCATTCATTCATTCATTCATTCATTCATTCATTCATTCATTCATTCATTCATTCATTCATTCATTCATTCATTCACTCACTCACTCACTCAATCACACATTCACATATTCATTAATTGATCCACTTAATCATCTCATTCAGTCACTCATTCACTCGCTCATGTACTCACTCACTCACGTTTTTCTTTCAGAGATAAACGAATGTGACAGCCATCCATGTCAAAACCGAGCGATATGTTCCGACCACGTCGATTTGTACAACTGCACCTGCGAAGCTGGTTACACTGGCGTCTTGTGTGAGACAGGTATGGTGGACTAGCGTATCTCACATACAAATGTTCAGGAATATTCTGCTGAAAATATATTTTTTTTAAATTGTCCTCGCCCCGGGACTAGGAATGAAAAAATCTGATATTTTTCGATAAATTCTACACGAACGTTATCGTTTTGCAAATTTAGTATGTATGTTTTGCTCGATTTATGACAGTATTTTAGCCTTGTGGGACTTCGGAAAGTTTGTTCTTAAAAATTACACTATATGTAGAAAAATCCAAGTCCAATGAAATTTGTAGATGACATAACAAACTGGAGGTTGCGTGGGAGGTTAACCACTGTGAAATGCGATAGCTTTTGGCCTCTACAGTCACAATTAAAATTTCGCAGCTGTTCTCGTAATCTTCTGAATATTTGAAATTCATTTTAATTAAACACGAGAAATTTTTAGCAAGCGCATCTTAAGTAAACATTTTACTTATGAACATTGATTTTAGTATTATTTGAAAATATATTTGAATGATGTCCCATATTTCCTTGTATCTCTCTGCTGTCAGAGGTGAACGAATGTGACAGCAACCCTTGCATGAACGGATCGACATGTGTTGACGGAATCAACGGTTACAACTGCACATGCGCGGCAGGATACACCGGCGACAGGTGTGAGACAGGTATGATTAAAATGTTAGTAATGTGATGAATGTCTTCACTTTACGTACGTATGTACGTACGTACGTTTACGTGTAGTGTACGTGTAGTGTATGTACGTTTATATTAGAGTATCGTTGTCATAGGAATACTTGGTTCTGAAAACAGTAAAATATCTGCCGTCAAAACGGGTTAGTTGTGTTGTGTATACTCCCGTGTGATTGTGTTCGTGCAGATATCGACGACTGTGCAAGCGTTCCATGCATGAACGGTGGCACGTGCCAAGACCTGGTCGACGACTATAGATGTTTGTGTGCGGCCGGCTACACTGGCTCCAACTGCAGCGTCGGTGAGTGAACGTTTGAGGTAGAACCAACATTTCCGACAATAGTTTAGCGAATAATTATAATATGGCTATGGCATACGTTGTGCTTAAAAGACAACAAACGACGGATAGGCACGGCGGAAGACTACAAGGATATCGAAGTTTTACAACAACTGCCGTATCATCTGAAAACAGTCTCCTTTGTGTAGGTATCGGGGATTACGCCAGCAAGTCGTTACCATGTGATATGTTTTTATTCATACTTATTGTTATCGAGTTGATCATTGTTAGCAATGTTCCCTTTCACAATCGTATAAATTCGTTGGTTTGCCGACGTGTTCCTTACTTCTTTCTTCATTCAGATATAAATGAATGTGTCAGCCAACCATGTCAGAACGGAGCGATATGTTATGACCACCCTGCCATGTACAACTGCAGCTGCGGAGCTGGGTACACTGGCGTCACGTGTGAGACAGGTATGGCGGACTAATATATCTCATGGACATCCAGTGATTTGGGGATAGTATAGACATGTATTATGTATATTAATGTTATGGTATTTACCATGTGATTGGGGATCCTAGGTTCCAGTATAAATATGATAGAACGTTAAAGGAAATCGGACGTTCAGCGATAAATACTATTATGGATGTTGTAGTTTTGCAACATTAGCATACATTTACTTCGACGATTTGTAAGATTTGACATTAGAATGGACTTTCGTTGATTTGTTATTGAAGTGAAACTTAGATCAACTCAGTAGACTGGCAACGATAAAGGTCTATATTGTTATATAAGTTAATGTGACATTTGAACTTGACTTAACACTCTGGCGTTTACATATTGTGGCACGTTCGCTTATGGTGTTAAGATGCGCTAGCAAATGCTCTCTACTACAATCACTGAAACTACGCAGCTGTTGTCATAATCGCATGAATGTCTCAAGAAAGTGTAAGTCTAAAAAGAGGACACATATCGCCCGCATCTTACTAACCGACTTAGATGTGAACCGTGCTCGTAATATTATTTCGTGATGCACTATTTGTGTGTGTCTTTCTGTCGTCAGACATCAATGAATGTGACAATAACACATGTATGAATGGAGCGTCGTGTATCGATGAGGTCAACGGGTACAACTGCACATGCGCGGCAGGATACACCGGCGACAGGTGTGAGACAGGTATGTTTCCTGCTTGTATGTGATGTTTGTCATAATAGCACGACCGCTATGATATGACTGATCCTCAGTGTTCGTTAGGGTTAATTGGTTCGCACTCATTGAACATGTAACGCTAACACGTGCGATTTATTATGCACGAGAAAGTGACAGCGGTGTCACCATTCATTTCTTATAAAGTAATGATTTACATATTAACTAAGTAAATAGATCAATTCACGTTCATAAAATGTCAAAAAGCCTTACTGTTGCTAAAATGTCACTTCTGAGGCATTTGTAAACGAAAACTAATATTTTGTAAATAGGCACAGACCGTAGTGTCCTACCTGATTATACACATTTGACATGCTTTCGTAAACCAAACGAATTGTTAAGATTTGTGAATATTGGCTGGACATTTCCACGGTTGCATAGTGTAAAGTATTTTTGCCGATGAATTATAATGCACCTACATTTGTTTATTTTATTCTAGATATCGACGAATGCGAGGGCAATTCTTGTCAAAACGGAGCAACGTGTATTGACATCATCAATGGTTACAACTGCAGCTGTAAAGCCGGATATAGTGGCGTCAAGTGTGAGACTGGTATGAAGGTCTAATGTACCCTTGTATATCTCACGCGCGAATCTGTTGATGTTTGTTTTTATTTTTTCGTTGCCTTCTCGAGATTAGAAAGTTAATGGTTCCAGTATAAACCGGTGAGACATTACGGAAAATCATACATTCTTCGATTATTATTCAGATATAGTAGTTGTAGTTTTGCAACATTATATATAACACTATTTGTTTGTGTATGTCTATTGCAAGACATCAATGAATGTGACGCCAACCCATGTATGAACGGAGCGACATGTGTCGACGGAATCAACGGGTACAACTGCACATGCGCGGCAGGATACACCGGCGACAGGTGTGAAACAGGTAGGTTTGAAAACGTTTGCAATGCTGGGCATCCCAAAACTATTTTGATCTGAACATTTGAAATGTTAACATCTGAAATGTTAAACGCACGACAGCCACGAATGATGTAGTTGTACATTAGCGAAAAGATATACTTAAGGAATTCGGCTAAATAAAAAGATCTCTTGACGCATCGATCTCATGTCAAACTTCTCCTTATATTCATTCATAATATCCTTATATCAGTGCAGATATTGTCGACTGTGCAAACTGTGCTATTCAACAACTATATTTTAAAAGAGGACACATACCGTGTGCAAATAAGCAAATTTGTTGTCTTTCTTTTGTCAGAGGTCAATGAATGTAACAGTAACCCGTGCATGAATGGGTCGACATGTGTCGATGGAATCAACGGGTACAACTGCACATGCGCGGCAGGATACACCGGCGACATGTGTAAGACAGGTATGTATCAACGTGTCAGTAATGCTTGTCGTAACAGAAAGACTTTTAAAAGGATACAATTTTTATAAATAGCTCAATTGAGGTGTAATCACAGTGTACAATAAACTACAATCTATGCGGTATAGCGTCATAGAGTATTATATATTATTATTATTATATCACTTACTCACTTATTTACTCACTTACTCACTTACTCACTTATTCACTTACTCAAGCACTCTCGCACTCACTCACTTACTCACTTACTCAAGCACCCTCGCACTCACGCGCTCACGCACTCACGTACTCAGGCACTTACTCATTTACTCATTCACCCACTCACCCACTCACCCACTCACTCACTTTATTCTTTCAGAGATAAACGAATGTGACAGCCTTCCATGTCAGAACGGAGCGACATGTTCTGACCACGTCGATTTGTACAACTGCAGCTGCGAAGCTGGTTACACTGGCGTCACGTGTGAGACAGGTATGGCGGACTAACTTATCCCACATACCAGTAGTGGGAGAGGAGGTATTCTGCTGAAAATACTCAAATTATTGTCCTCGCTTCTAGAATAGGAATTCGCGGATTCCTACATAAACCGGGGGGCAGACTAGAAAATAGGGCATATTGTGATAAATATTATACGGAACTTTCTTATGTTTGTGAAAGTAATTTAGTGTTGTGTGACTTCGGAGAGTTTGACCATATAAGATATACTATATATAGCTAGGCCCCCAATACATAATGGAAACATCCAAGTACAAAGAAATTTGAACAAGACTTAGCAATGTGGCATAGAACTCACGACGGAGTTTAACGACTCTAACATCCAATAGCTATTGCTCCATACACTCACAATTAAAACAGCTCAGCTGTTATTACAACTGTCTGAATATTTGAACACAATTTTAATCTAACACGAGACCATTTTTAAAAAGAGCATCTAGGTGAACGTTGGTTTTGGTATTATATCAAAACACAGCTGTGTGATGTACGATAATTCCTTGTATCGTCCTGTTGTCAGATATCAACGAATGTGACGCCAGCCCATGTATGAACGGGGCGACATGTGTTGATGAGGTCAACGGGTACAACTGTACATGCGCGGCAGGATTCACCGGCGACAGGTGTGAGACAGGTGGGTTTGAACGTGTCAGTAATGCTTTTCATAACAGAAAATTGATTCTAGCATAATATAAGTTTCATACACAGCTCAACTGAGTTGTTGTCACAGTATATAATAAAATACAATTGATGCATCTGATTCACTGATTCAGTAAATCATTACCTCAGCCAATCATTTCATTAACTAGCCAATTCGCTTGTTCTCTTCCTCATTCGCTCGCTCACTAACTCACGCACTAACTTACTAACTTACTCACGCACTCATGCACTCACGCACTCACGCACTCACGCACTGACATACTCACGCAATCACTCGCTCATTCACGCACTCGCTCAATTTATTCTTTTAGAGATAAACGAATGTGACAGCCTTCCATGTCAGAACGGAGCGACATGTTCTGACCACGTCGATTTGTACAACTGCAGCTGCGAAGCTGGTTACACTGGCGTCACGTGTGAGACAGGTATGACGGACTAACTTATCCCGCATACAAGTAGAGCGAGAGCAGGTATTCTTCTAAAAATATTATAATTGTTGTGCTCGCTTCTAGAATAGGAATTCGCGGATTAATATATAAGCC
>OZ024855.1:58713867-58716367 GCA_964017155.1 Oasisia sp. SBJ-2009 | reverse complement strand
ACTGCAGCTGTAAAGCCGGATACAGTGGCGTCAAGTGTGAGACTGGTATGAAGGTCTAATGTACCCTTGTATATCTCACGCGCGAATCTGTTGATGTTTGTTTTTATTTTTTCGTTGCCTTCTCGAGATTAGAAAGTTAATGGTTCCAGTATAAACCGGTGAGACATTACGGAAAATCATACATTCTTCGATTATTATTCAGATATAGTAGTTGTAGTTTTGCAACATTATATATAACACTATTTGTTTGTGTATGTCTATTGCAAGACATCAATGAATGTGACGCCAACCCATGTGTGAACGGAGCGACATGTGTCGACGGAATCAACGGGTACAACTGCACATGCGCGGCAGGATACACCGGCGACAGGTGTGAAACAGGTAGGTTTGAAAACGTTTGCAATGCTGGGCATCCCAGAACTATTTTGATCTGAACATTTGAAATGTTAACGTCTGAAATGTTAAACGCACGACAGCCACGAATGATGTAGTTGTACATTAGCGAAAAGATATACTTAAGGAATTCGGCTAAATAAAAAGATCTCTTGACGCATCGATCTCATGTCAAACTTCTCCTTATATTCATTCATAATATTCTTATATCAGTGCAGATATTGTCGACTGTGCAAACTGTGCTATTCAACAACTATATTTTAAAAGAGGACATATACCGTGTGCAAATAAGGAAATTTTTTGTCTTTCTTTTGTCAGAGGTCAATGAATGTAACAGTAACCCGTGCATGAATGGGTCGACATGTGTCGATGGAATCAACGGGTACAACTGCACATGCGCGGCAGGATACACCGGCGACATGTGTAAGACAGGTATGTATCAACGTGTCAGTAATGCTTGTCGTAACAGAAAGACTTTTAAAAGGATACAATTTTTATAAATAGCTCAATTGAGGTGTAATCACAGTGTACAATAAACTACAATCTATGCGGTATAGCGTCATAGAGTATTATATATTATTATTATTATATCACTTACTCACTTATTTACTCACTTACTCACTTACTCACTTATTCACTTACTCAAGCACTCTCGCACTCACTCACTTACTCACTTACTCAAGCACCCTCGCACTCACGCGCTCACGCACTCACGTACTCAGGCACTTACTCATTTACTCATTCACCCACTCACCCACTCACCCACTCACCCACTCACCCACTCACCCACTCACTCACTTTATTCTTTCAGAGATAAACGAATGTGACAGCCTTCCATGTCAGAACGGAGCGACATGTTCTGACCACGTCGATTTGTACAACTGCAGCTGCGAAGCTGGTTACACTGGCGTCACGTGTGAGACAGGTATGGCGGACTAACTTATCCCACATACCAGTAGTGGGAGAGGAGGTATTCTGCTGAAAATACTCAAATTATTGTCCTCGCTCCTAGAATAGGAATTCGCGGATTCCTACATACACCGGGGGGCACACTAGAATTGTGATAAATAATATACGGAACTTTCTTATGTTTGTGAAAGTAATTTAGTGTTGTGTGACTTCGGAGAGTTTGACCATATAAGATATACTATATATAGCTAGACCCCCAATACATAATGGAAACATCCAAGTACAAAGAAATTTGAACAAGACTTAGCAATGTGGCATAGAAGTCACGACGGAGTTTAGCGACTCTAACATCCAATAGCTATTGCTCCATACACTCACAATTAAAACAGCTCAGCTGTTATTACAACTGTCTGAATATTTGAACACAATTTTAATCTAACACGAGACCATTTTTAAAAAAGAGCATCTAGGTGAACGTTGGTTTTGGTATTATATCAAAACACAGCTGTGTGATGTACGGTAATTCCTTGTATCGTCCTGTTGTCAGATATCAACGAATGTGACGCCAGCCCATGTATGAACGGGGCGACATGTGTTGATGAGGTCAACGGGTACAACTGTACATGCGCGGCAGGATTCACCGGCGACAGGTGTGAGACAGGTGGGTTTGAACGTGTCAGTAATGCTTTTTATAACAGAAAATTTATTCTAGCATAATACAAGTTTCATACACAGCTCAACTGAGTTGTTGTCACAGTATATACTAAAATACAATCGATGCAGTAAAGCATCATAGAGTGTATATATATATATATATATATATATATATATATATATATATATATATATATATATATATATATATGTATATATATATATATATATATATATATATATATATATATACAGCATCACTGATTCACTGATTCAGTAAATCATTACCTCAGCCAATCATTTCATTAACTAGCCAACTCGCTTGTTCTGTTCCTCATTCGCTCGTAACTAACTCACGCACTCACGCACTGACATACTCACGCAATCACTCGCTCATTCACGCACTCGCTCAATTTATTCTTTTAGAGATAAACGAATGTGACAGCCTTCCATGTCAGAACGGAGCGACATGTTCTGACCACGTCGATTTGTACAACTGCAGCTGCGAAGCTGGTTACACTGGCGTCACGTGTGAGACAGGTAT